>LJIJ01000375.1:0-130002 GCA_001718145.1 Orchesella cincta
AAAATTTTGAAATTTGGGCGGGAGTTATATAAGTTTGAAATTAAATTTTAACTAAATCTGAATGTAGCATCATAATCTACACTACTAAAGCATATATGATCCATATTTTGTTTTTTCAAAATTTGACTGTTTCAAAATTTCATGTTTGGCGCCAAAACTCCTTTGCATTAAATTGAAAAATTCTTTCGACAAATAGTTAGTCTAGATAATGAGAAGCAACGCAAAAAAAATTTGATCGAAATCGGTTGAGCAGTTTTTGAGATATTTAAGTTTTAAAAAATTACATCAAAATTTACCAGATCAAACAAACTCAAATTTCAAACCTATATAACTCCGCCCAAAATTTCAAAATTTCAAAAATGACTAAAACACCTATCCTGAATTTTGTTTAAGTTACGGCATGCAAAATTTCAGGTCAATCGGACAATAGATGAAGGCGCAAATCGCATTTTATGGTCCAAATTTCATGACGCCCCAGCTCGCTTGTCTCAACTTACCCCGGAAAAAGGAGAAAACATGTAGTCAATTAACAAAAACAAAACAAAAAAGAATTACGAGATCTATCAAGATATAACATAAAAAGTTCGGAAAATAACATCACTGCAATCGAGATTCCTATAGCCAGCGTTTTCACTCATTAATGTAAAACCTTTTATATACATTTAAAGTCAATGATGTGTATTTTATCCTATGAATTTTTAGAAATGAAAATAATACTAAATTATTTTAAAGATTGTTGACTGTTTGTACTGTCCTAAACTAAACTAATAAAATTGAATAAATTGGGAACGAGCGAACCTGTAGGGTAAAATCTTTTGGTGAACTCCTTTAAATTTATGCGATTTTGCAGACCCAATTTCCAATATTATCCTATTAGTTCTCTAACAGATTCCTGCAGATTAGTTGTGTGTACAAAAGTAAATTGTAACAAATAGGAACTAGTAAATCTAACGTAGGCCGGAGTTTTAGTATCTTGAAGTTGTAGCAACTTTCTCCTGACTTTGTAATAGTTTGTGCAGCTGCTGCTTCGGAATGAAAGTTGTCAGTTGCTACTCAAAACCGCCATTTTTGTGACTCATATTGTGATCCCATAAGCTAGCAAAAAAGTTTACTTTCAGATGTACTAGGTTCTTACTTGGATAGTGTAAGGTCTAAGGTATTTTCAGTATTGGGTATGCATATTCACATTTCAAATGTATTTTAGACGCATGTGGAGATGGAGTAAATCAACCACTGGTCCGTCCTTCCACACCAGTTGCAGGACCGTCCAACTCAAGCAAATTGATATTTGTGAAACAGACACAGAGATTGAGCAATGCTCCAATTCTGCAGCAAGTGGATCTGGAAATTATGCTCGACCACCTAGTCCCGTTCTTCCAAGACGAAAGAGCAGTGGATCAGGGCTTTCCAGAGGCATTGAATTTAACCCACGAAGTAGACTCGGTCTGACAGAAAAGACAGGACCTGGTTCGACTCTTCAGTTGAGAAGGAAATCAGGAAAAAGTCTCTCACATGGGTAGAGCCAGAGAAGGAAGGGGAATGTAGCAAAACTGAAAGTGAAAAGTCCGTCTTTGAGAAACGTCGAGCTTCGAGAAAGTCATTTGATGCAAATTCCCAAAACCCATCCACTTCAGATTCTGACAGGTTAGTTTAGTGGAAGTTTATTGGAATGAATATATACCACATGCCAACATGCCTTCAAACGAATAGGCTTACTGTTTTAATATGAACCTGTCAACGAATTCTCTTTGTAACTTATGAAAGGGCATCAATCAGAGCAGAAACGCTTTTGACTGGAGGTGGCCCAGACTATACCCTTCAGTCTATTTTATCACACATTGCATATGTGAATCAAACTGCGTTGGATTATCGCCTTAGCAGGAAGCTTTCAAGGAAAAATCAGGTATGAAATTGAACACTCATGTTGGCTGACGAGGCATGCTGTGCCGTAATTGGCTTTTATGTAACTTCTGGGTGTCATCTTTTTCACCTTTTCCTGTGTAGGTTCACAGAGTTATCAAATACACATCGTTGACGGCTGCTCTCGGTGTTTTACTTTGCATCATGGAATTCATTAGAATTATCAGCCCCTATGGAATATTTGCATCTACAACAACACCTCCAACACCATGGCCATGGTTTGCTCTACAAACCTGTTGTCGCATCGTGGAGATTGTGATGGGTGCTACAGTTGCCAATATAACAAAGCAACCTGTTAGTCGCCCAGCCCACTATGCATACTCATTTAGACATAAGCATCATCGCGAATCTCTGTACTTATAAAGTACTGACTACCTATACAAGGAAAACGTTCAAGTTATATATAATTTATTGGAAGAAGACGAGGATCTCGAAGGAACACTGAGATTTAAAAAACTAATTTATTGCATTGTCATTTCTCCATTTTTATAATCATGTTGTAATCCAAGTCCTAAGATAACCTTACCCTACAGGTTTCAACAAAATGGTTACTATTAATGATGTTTAATGATGATTCTTATAATGATGTAATTGTAGAAGTTTCCATAAGTTTCTTTGGAATATTGTCTCTTGGAAAATTATTGCTGAACTCAAACCGTGTTGGTTTCTTAATGTCTTCAGATAGTTAAATTATATATGATAATACTAAGAATACGCTGCATGATTATGAGTAAGCATTAGCCAACCGAAAACTACTTGCTAGCAATTTGTTGTCCGAATATATTTCATGTCCTGTACAGATATTATAGCCAAAATGTATGGCGATGGAAAATATTCTGTGCAAATGGAATTATCTTTCTAAAAGCTAAATTAATGTTTTTTGTTTTAAACTGTGTACTGATTACATAAATGCTCATTTTGTTATATAACCTAGAACCTTTGAAATACTAATGTCGCAGTACTTTTATCTTTGATCTAGATTCAATTTTCGTATCTTGGCTGTACATATCTTATGAAAATTACGGAAATAGGCTATTATGAACATCGTTTTGATCACGATGACATATCTCTTTGTTAAGTACAAGTGGACTGGCATGTGTATCTGGTGTTATTGTGAGAAATGTAAAACAAGTTTTTAAGGTTCATGCAATGTTGATATCGACAATCAATCAATCATATATGATTAATGATAACCAATCTTTACTTCCTTGCTTTTGTTGACGATGGTCTTTGCAGATCACACTAATCCTACTAGCAGATATAGTTGTGTGCGAGTAGCTCGTGATTCATTCTTACTTTCATTGAATCGAAAATTAATGTGATATATGTAGACTATTATGAGTAATAATATTAAGATTTATCTGTCTATATAAATATCTTGACAATCCATCAACCGGAAGAGGGTAAAGAAATTATAAATGTTCGTTACCTCAAACGTCATCTTCGCTTTAAAATAGAGATTTTAGTGATGCTGGCCAAAAATTAATGATTTATCAGCAGTTTTTAAATTTAACTGTTATTAAATGTACATGTGCCAAATGCAGTATATTATTGCAACGTACAACTCTGATCTCAGAATAAAAATTCAATATTACAATATGTTTAAAACCTATCTACTATTAAGATACATTTACACCTAATCTAAGTTGAGACTAATTTTGTCAAGCAATTACCCTTTGTTTTTTAAAGCACATGGCACATGTACCTGACGAAGATACTTTCATTTTATCTCCCAACTTCTGAACTATGTTCTAATAAATACATATATGCCAAAGATAAGCACAATGTTGTTGATAACTTAATATTGGCATATGATTAATGTGCATAAATTAGGACTACTGAAACAAATTAAACCAAAATTATTTATTGAAAAGTTTTTAAAGCAACACAGTTTTTGTAGTACTGAAACATTTAACTAAGAAGTTGTAGAATCTTATTTATGTAGAAATAACAAACAAGTCACACTTTTTAGCTTTCTTTGCCAAATCGG
This sequence comes from Orchesella cincta, assembly GCA_001718145.1. NCBI lineage: Eukaryota > Metazoa > Arthropoda > Collembola > Entomobryomorpha > Orchesellidae > Orchesella > Orchesella cincta. The sequence goes on from LJIJ01000375.1 coordinate 3,911, forward strand.
TATCAATAGTTCTGTTACAATTCATATTATGCGCATTTGATAATAATTACAAACAGTCAGACTGGAACTCAAGCTCACGACTCAAGTTGCTCCAATTCAGTTACGTCATCAATATTTAATTTATGAATCGGTTTACCAAAATGATCACGGATTTTACTGAGTACGTCAATAGTCTTCGGACCATCCACAAGATTGATTGCGATTCCCATTTTTCCAAATCTTCCTGTACGTCCGATTCGATGCAGGTAGGTTTCACAGTCGGCTTGATGATTAACATCCGTAGGAAGATCGTAATTAACAACAAGGGTAACTTGCTCCACATCAATACCTGAAATAAACATTGGCAGATTTTTTGATAGTAAGGAGTTTAGAAAGCAAACTCGTTAACGTGATCATTGTTAGTACAATTGCATTGAAGAAGTGTACCCACCTCGAGCCATAACGTTGGTCGTTATCAAAATTTTCTCATGACTTCCACGAAAGCGGTTTAAAACGTCTATTCGCTGACTTACATCAAGTTCTCCGTGCAAAAGAGCTACAGAGTGGCCATCTTTAACCAACTTGGTGGCTAACCACGTTGCAGTTCTCCGGGTCTATGAAATAAACAAAGAAGAAATGAGATTCTAATCCTCAAAAGTTTAATGCAAATCTCTCTCAACTTCTAGAAGAATACCTGACAAAATATCATTGCTCCACCGACCGTAATGAAGCCATAAATTGTTGCGATCGCTTGATACTTATCCTCTGGAGATTGACACTCAATGTAATATTGCTTTATATTATCTAAACTTTCCTCTTCTCTTTTGAGTCTCATAACAGTGGCATCTGGAATCAATTTTTCCGCAAATCGCATCACATCAATATCATACGTGGCGGAAAACAACATTTTCTGACAGTTTTTCAAACTCCTAAATTAAGTAAATAAAGAATGACGGCACAAATTATGAAATTGAATAGGAACGCAGTATCAATCATGTATACATGTAAAATGTAATAAAATTATAGTGTGCTAAGTACCTATGAATTTTGATGCTTTGGTCGTGGTATCCTTGAGTTGCTATCATAACATCAGCTTCATCCAGACAAAAGACAGCTATCTTTCCGAGGTCAAAACATCGAGTCCGAAAGGCCCAATCTGTTACTTTTCCTGGTGTTCCAATTATGACATGTTCTGTCAACTTGGTACCATGTGGAACTACAACGGATCAACAGTTAACTTTTGATTGCCAACTACGACATATTAGAAAGAAAGAGATTCATTGAAATACTAACCTGTCTCCTGTCGAATTGCAAATCGAACTTTGATTTCGGGACAAAACTTTCCCATCTGTTCCACCACTTTTCCTGTTTGAATGGCTAGTTCATAAGTTGGGGATAAACACAAAACCTGTGGGTAGTTCAACTCTGGATTTACACGACTTAACATTGCTAGGACAAACGCAGCAGTTTTACCAGTCCCAGATTGAGACTGAGCAATCAGATTTTGTGGCCTACAAGAATAAATCAAAAAGAGCAATTAAGTGATTGATTCATTTTGAGTTTTAAACTCTGATACAAAACATGACAACTTACGGTTCGCTCAAGAGAATAGGTAAGGCAGATTCTTGTATTCTGGAAGGAGCATTAAACCCCATGGCATAAACTCCTTTCTTTAACTCAGGTCGTCTAGAATATTAAAGTTTCATCATTATCACTACTAAGCACATATACGTATTAAAACTCACACGTATTAATAGCATTGATAAATTACAAAAAAAACATAATCCAACTCACAAAGGCAGGTCTTCGAATGACGTTGCTGAGAATAATGGTGACGTGGGGTCTTTTTGTATAATCTCTAACTGTTTAGACGACTGCACAAGTTTTGTCCGTAAAAGCTTTTGCAACAATGATTTCTCACTTGCCGGAAGATCTTTATCCTCAGGAGTGGAGCTCTCCCCTCCTGAACTATCCTGAGAATTAGTTGCTTCAACTGGTGCCGCTGCTGTTTCTTCTGAACCCGAACCATTCTTGTTCCCCGCAATAGCAATATTCTCAACCTTATCAGTAAAAACAAACATGCATCACATTGCAGGTACTAAAATACCGGCAGTGTAATCACTTTAAACCGGATCGCTTACCTGATTCGCCAGTGCCTTTTCCTGCTCGTCAGCAGCGTCAACCCAATTGGAATAATTACTCGCCATTGCTCGACACTACTTGCAAGTCGTCCCTAATTTGTAATTGTAAATGAGATCTGCATTATAAACTTGAACAAATCGTTCATCCTTTCTACCTCACTCATCAGTCAACTTACCTTTTTCAAAACAGATTGACTGAAAAGTCAAGTTTGAAGAAGCTGTGTGTAGTAGTAACTCGACAACTGAGGAATGACGCAACCTCTCGGACTTGAGCGTTTTCCTTCTGTCGTCTGTCGTTGCAAACAGCCTACACGTTATAGCTCTACTAGTACCTACAAATGACAGGTCAACTAACGATGACACTAACTAAAGACAACTTGAAAAATAATAATTTATATTTCATCGAGCTACAACTGACAACGTACTAAAACCACTTTCCGCAGTGACTTGTAGTACAATTTCAATACAACAAAAACTTTTCCACGAAATTCACCGGTTTCGTTAAACAAATTTGATTGATAAAGCTAAATTGCTAAAACCTCCCCTTCACTTGAGTGATAAACGAAGAAGTACACGGATATTTGTCCTTAGATTTTACCAAAATATCCATACCTAACAACACCGTTTGACTTACAGAAGCTGCTCAACCTTTGGATTTCAACAAGCCGCAAAGCCGGCAGTGTTGTTTCAACAAGCCCCAAAGTGAACTTTTCAGCAGAAGTAGCAAACAAAGTCAAAAGCATATAAAATGCTCGGTCGGTCGGTCGGTCTTGAACTTGATCCACAATTTGACTAACTTTGTCATCTGCATAAATTTCGTTTCTTCCTTTAGGGCAGCTGATTAGGACCTTAAATTTGATTCTATTTGCATGTTCAACTAATAAGTCGATTGAGTTGATATCTACATAATTTGATTTTTTGTAAGAGCTTCAAGGGGAAAACGTTGCATTCTTCACTTTACTTCAAGTTAATATTCTTCGTCAGTGTCCAATTAGCTTGTTTTCGTGTGCCTGGATGCTGTTTTGTATTTTGCTTGTAATGGAAATCGTACAAGGTATTTGAACGCCTGGGAGAGCACAAGCGAAGTAGAAGTGTTCATCGGTGCGTAAAAGGTAATGGATATGATGCAATCGTTACTTTAGTATTACTATGTTTAATTTATTGTGTTGTTCTTGATTCGTTTAAATTTTCAGCATTTATGCTGAAGCCTTTGGATTGCAATTGCAGTGAACATTTGGTTGAAAAAAGTCGTCATTATATGTCATCACTCATGGCTCGTTCAAATAAGAAAGTGGTCTACGATTATACTGCCCCAACGGAATCAATGTGGGAACCAACAAGCTTCAACATCCCGACAAAGTCTACGCAGAAACAACCTCAAGACTTGGGACTTACTAGCATGCTGGAATGTCCTGTCTGTTTTTCCGTACCGGAAGGGGAAATTTTCAATTGCGTGAAGGGTCACAGTATTTGTGGACAATGCCGGAAGAAGCTTACCGTGTGTGTGATGTGTACTGGTCAATACACTCAAGCACGAAACTTTATGATGGAAGCCTTAATATTCCATTTGGCGAAGCACAATAAAGTAGAACAGAATGTGGATATTGGTCAAATGCACGTGAACTGCATTTATTTGGACGATGGATGTAAGAAACAACTGCTTCCATCCGAACTTGAAGTTCACGAATTTGAATGTAAATTCAGGTACAGAAATATAAAAATTTGGTAAACAGTTATCTATGATTGATTTAAAATTCTGCAATTAATACTAGTCAAATCATTTAAATATTTTAGGCCTGTCCAGTGCATTGTGGAGAGTTCCAGTAAGTGTGTGCCTAAGCCGTTTGTTAAGATCTCTAAATATCTTCAACATCTCAAGGATCATCATAAAATTCGTGGACTTTCTGAAGAGTCTGGAATGTTTACCAAAGTAGATCGTCTGTTCGTAGATTGGAGTATTAGTAAGAAATGAATTTATTACGTAATAAATCTCAGCTTCCAATAGATAGTATAAATTGTTGCTTCGTTGCTGACAACTTACTTAAATATCTCTATTAGCTGTAACTTGGCCCCCCTTCTACCTGCAGTATGACGGGAAAACGTTTCTTCGCTGTGCTGCAATTAAAAATAGGAACGTTTCTTTTTGGGTGCAACTTATTGGACATGATGATGAAGCGGACAAGTATCAGGCAGTGGTCACGTTAAGTAGTCCCAGCAAAAAGGTATATCAAAATGTGTTATGTAAATGTAGGACATGTTTAATTACAATAAACATTTCAAAGTGCTATATTCTGTCTTTGTTTTCTCAATAGACAATGAAAATTTCATGGACTATTCCTGTTCATTCTTTAAGACGATCAAGACAGCACATTGAACAGAGTAAAGGTTTGGCATGTATTTCGACTAAAAGAATTCTGCCGTATTGCACACAAGGTGAAGAGTTTGGCGACAGAATTGCCACATCTACATGGGCGTCTAGAATTGTATTGAGCCGTGTCGAAGATTAAAGGATCAAAATGGATGTTGCACTTAAACGTAGTCTTAAATTGCTAATGTAATGCTAAACTAGGTATCAAGAAGACGAAGTGTAATAAGAGTTTGTAATTTATGATTATTTATGTAAAATTTAAATGATTCTTCAACTACTGCATTCGTGGGTTTTACGTATAAAGACAATTTATCATTAAGGCTTTGCACTGGGACCATTTAATAGATAGAAATATATATATCGTATAATAAGTGGTCGTAGGTTTTGCTACAATGTGTTTAATACACCGTCGAGTAAAAATAATTAAAAAAATCGGCCCATTAATATGTGATAAGATGTTCAAACTTTGTAATAAAGTAAATATTCTGTCAACTTTCCCTACTTCGCTTGACTTAGATTTTTACATATGTCTTGCATTTGTGATTCATGAATGAAGCGTATTTGTAGAAAACTAGTGTAGTGCAAGTAAAGTACCATTTGAATACTTGTATTCCAATGTAGCGTAAACCTTAGGTCGAAAGGGCAGCGAAACCCCTGTTCTATCTAATGTAGGAGGAGGTGGAGTTGAATTGGAGGGACCACCTCTTGGTTGTTGCCTGGAGACTCCATACGACAAACAGTCCGAATTTTGATTCAATGGCAAATAGTTTTCCTAGCCCAGCAAAGTGTGGATTGATCGTAATGTGCCTACGTACATGCAGTGTCACGTCGCACTTACCTGTTACAGTATTGCATCAGGTCCGATTTGCATTATATTATTAGTAGTCTCTTAATTATTTCATTAATTGTATAACAACGTGTATAATTTGATTAGTGTCGTTTTGTATGCTGCAGTTTCAATTTCCATCCATTGTACATTGTTCAGCCTTTTCTCAAAATGGTAAAATTAACTAATAAATACAAACAGTATACGAATTGAGTGTTTAAGCATGTCAAGTTTTTAAAAGTTTCGGAGAGTTCTATTTTAAACAATGAGTTTTATTAGCTTCTTTCAAGGACCCGACCCGCAGTAGATTCTGCATCACCTTCTGTGGCGGAGTCAACTCAGAGCAAACTTCCAAAACTGCAAGACTTTCTTGAAAAGAGAGACTTCTTGGGTGCATTAACATTATTGGAGGTAACAATAATTTATTTGACACAAAAGATAAACTTGTAACTATCATTCTTAATCATAATCATATCTTCTAATGTCTAATGATAGAGGGTTTCAGTCATTCGGTGATGTAATGATATTAACTTAAAAGTTTTATCTTCATTCATTATTGTAGTTCCAACGATCAACTAATGAATTAAGAAATCCTGGTTTGATTGCTTACTGTTGTTTTCATCTGGGTGACTTCCCAAGAGCACTGGAGGAACTGCAATCCTTGGTACAGGCTAGACAGAATGGAAAAACTGACTCGACTGCTGATCCGGCATTGGATGAATCAAATCTTTGGTTGAATATTGGGTGTACTTATTTCGCAATGGGAATGTATAACGAAGCAAAGGACGCTGCGGAGAAAGGTTCTGATTGCAGTCTGAGAAGTAGATTGCTGTTTCATTTAGCACATAAGTTGAGTAATGAAGATGCGTTGATGCTGTATCATCGTAAATTGGAAGAGAATCTGGAGAATCAACTCTCTCTAGCATCAATTCATTATCTTCGCCATGACTTTCAAAGTTCGATTGACATTTACAAACGGATTTTGCTAGATAACCGGTGTGTAGCCATTAAATTTCCTAACCCTATTTTAACGTCTTGGTGTAACCGCTTATAATGATTTACGCTTGAAAATTGCATGTGTTCGTTCGTAGACTTGGCCTCTTTGAGGATAAAAGTTTAAGCTTTATGATTACTGCCCTCTCACCTCACCTAATTGACTTGATAGTTTCACGCTGTCAGAAAGAGCTTAACTTGGTTGAAAAGTTAATCAATATGGAAAGGTTGTTCAACACATTTATGTATATCAGCACTTTAATGTTGTCTTGTGTTTTCTTTCCTGAGTTAACTTTGCAATGCCACTTACACATACATATTATGACATTTCGCAATTTATTTAAAGTACTTTGTATGAAACCCAATTGCAGCGATTATCTAGCATTGAATGTCTACGTAGCTCTGTGCTACCATCGTCTGGAATATTTTGACGTGTCACAGGAAGTCTTGGCTGTATATTTACAAGCATTTCAAGGTTCAGCAATAGCATTGAATTTACGAGCTTGCAATACATTCCGATTATACAACGGATCTTCAGCGGAGAAAGAACTGAAACCGCTGTTGAACATTATGGTAAATTTTGACTTTCATATAAATCAAATCGGATCATTTCAACATTAAACATTTTAAAAACTTTCACTCTGCAGCATCAACATGAACAAACAAAGCATAATGTGTATTCAAATGCTTATGACCTTATTCGACACAATCTAGTCGTGTTCAGGGGAGGAGAAGGTGCATTACAAGTTTTGCCCAAACTGTTAGATGTTATACCAGAAGCTAGATTGAATCTCATAATCTACTACCTTCAACAGGTTTTTTAAAAAAGCAACGGGCATTCCTATATTTGATTAAGTATTCCAATAATATACAATATATGACTTTTGTGCTACTTATTTTTTCAGGAAGACATCACCAACGCATCTAGCCTGCTGAAAGACATAAAACCAAAGTCTGTACCTGAATACATATTGTTTGCCATTGTAAACGTTTTGTTGTCCTACCAAAACGGAAATGTAATGAAACTGAAGCTTCTACCATATGCAACCACATTACCACATATATATCTGTAAAGATTCAGTGAAAGTCATTTGAAATCTGAAAATGTAATGGTTTAAAAATTCATTTAGAGAGAGTATATCGCAGCTGCCCAGAACTATTTCAATCGCGTCGGGTCAAGTGAATCTGAACACGATTCAATTTTTGGTAGACTATGCATGGCATCAGCGCACTTTCTCTCAGGAAACTATGATCATTGTGCCCTTTATCTTAACTCAGTACGAACGCACTATTTCAATGATGACACCTTCAATTTCAACTTTGCTCAGGTATTGCAGTAATCCCATCAGTTTTTTTTTCTGTATGAAAAGATTTACAGAATTATGTAATGTAATATGTTCTCTTATCAAAATGACCAGGCGAAGGGAATGCTCAACCAGTTCCAAGAAGCCGAGGAACTACTTGTAATGATTCAGAGTGATAAGATTCGAAATGATTTTACGTACATCCAATGGCTCGCAAGATGCTGTCAGTAACGTAGCCTTATAATATACATGATCTTATGTATAAAAGTTCTTTGAAATATTTTGGTTGTCTTTTATTGAACTGCAGATATTATGAACAAAAAGCCACGACTCGCTTGGGAGCTTTATGAACGAATGGAAACCAGTCCAGAATCATTCCAACTTCTACAGGTGCAACTAAAATTATTATATTTTAATTCTAATGATTAGATTTATGCGTCTTGAGAAAAAAAACGTATGCAGTTTGATTTATAAATTCAGTGTGGAATGCATTGTTATTGCAGTTGATCGCAAATGAATGCTACAGAATGGGACAGTTTTATTACGCAGCCAAAGCATTTGATATTTTGGAAAAATTTGAAGCATCACAGGAGAACTGGGAGGGGAAAAGGGGAGCTTGCATTGGAGTTTTTCAGTTGATAATTGCCGGACATGAACCCAAGTATGCCCAAGCCAAAACTAATCATGTTTAAATAATGTTGCTATATGGTTCCTGTAATTTACATGCTATGCTATTTTTGTAGAGAATCCTTGCATGATATCATAACACTTCTGCGCAACTCCCCAAAGCAAAATGCAGAAAAAATACTTTCGGTTATGAAAAAATGGGCAAAGGAAAATCGAATCAACCTGTAAAAACTTTCCCTTGAGCTCGGAGTCCTGTATACTTATGATGTTACTTGGAATAAAAAAATATTTATATGCACTAATTTAGTTTTGCGGAATTATTATTATTGTTGTTTTAAGGTTGGAATAAAAACGAAAAGTCAAAGTTTCGGTGACTGTTTTCCGTATGATCTTTTAAGAGATTTTTATTATGATTATTATTCTTATTATCATCATTTGTTGTGATAAATAACTGGTTCTTTCTATCTGTAATTGTTCGCTTAATATATTTTTAAAATCTCTAATTGCCCAGCAACTTTATATAGTGTTTTACATCACTCAATTCTCTATAAACTTACACACACCAGTTGTCCATTCGTCACAAAATCATTCCACATGTTACAATATAATAATATGCCATCATGATTGTGAGAAAACATTCATTAGTATTTAACCATACCCCACATTTTGTATTTAACAAGATAACTGAATGCACGCATTCGTACAAGCCACCAATATCTTCGTGCTCAGCTACTTTAATTACTTTTAGCTTGGACGTGATATAGAGATTTTTAGAAAATATGATTTCCAGAGTTTTCCATCTTTTGCACAAAAATTGTTTTTTTTTGAGTCGTAGCCCTGCGAATATTGAATTTTACACAATTTGACAGCTTATAATAAATAAAAGATTAAAGCTTTTCATGAACCTCAATATATTTTTTTGCGTACTATATAATGACACACGTGCCGCCGTTGCTTTCATACTAAGGTCGAAAACAAGAAAAAGCAACGACAGTGTGGGCTTGTCGGTTCGCCCAGGTTGTGCATACCTGATAACAATGATCATGAAGTTTAGACAGAGTCATTTTGTTGCATGCACTTGGTTCAACATAATATAGTCATCATCATTAGCATATTAATATTATTCGACTGCAAGTGACATCGTGACACTAATTTTTTAAATATTTTTACCCTTAAATGACTGATGATTGTTATGTATGCAACTACTAAATAATATATCTTAAAGTTTGTTGAGTCGAGAAGACAGCGAGAATTGCACATTTATGATAGTGTAGGTAGTATTAGGATTATATTGTATATAATATGTAAGTATGTACTACTTATAATTTAGAATATAGTTTATGAATAATATGCCATTGCCAGTAATATAAGTATTTCCATATTATATCGCATTTAGCCGTTTCTATTAATCTAACGTTCGAAGATGTTTACACGCCTACTTTAAAATTAACCTTACAAAAATGCGGCATTCACCTTTTTCCCATACAACAGAAAACCTCATTGTACATAAAACTCATACCCAAAAAGAAATAGAGAGAAACTCAGCAATAGTGTACGAAATTGATCTACTAGCATGTAATAATAATAATAATAATATTGAATAAAACGTATCCCCCGTAGGCAGTTTTGATCACTTATTTTTCACAGAAACCTTATGCCGCCTGTCACATGGGTTAAATTTCAGTCAAATTACTTTAAGTGTTATCAGATACCTAAATATATACTAGACAAGTTTTTAAATTAAGTCAACACATTGATGTCAAACTGTCACACGATAACTTCACACTTGCAAGTTTCTTTCAATCATGCATCTTTCCCTGAGATCAATACTTGCTTGATATTTTTTTTGTTTTTTACTTCATTCTGTTCTCAACCACACTGACATGCATGACACATTCCTTCCACAAAAAGTTCAGTTTAAGAAACATAGTAATTTAATAATTATTAGAACTGAAATAGGAGTCAAAGTTTTTAAAAAATAAATTAAAAGTGGTTTTTTTCCGAATCCATCTTTTCCATAGAAAGTCATATCTTCATAAAATCTGCTCAGTCCTTGATACCCAGTTCAAGCCATGCTTGAAGCTTGACCATTCTTGTTTAGTTTCTTTCTAACAGCAATCGAATTTCGAAACCTAAAACAAAACAATAAGTTAAACGTACTAAATGTAAGGGGGATATCATACATACATTATGTACAATGATGAAATTAACAGTTTCATTATCTAACTTTCGTTCCATCATTTCCACTCGTCGCAGTTGTAATAGAAAATATACTTTTTTCGGTTTAAACGCATCTTACTAAATGAACAATTTGTTTATCGCATATAATATTACAGCTTTAACAACACAGACCACGGGTAGCCCGTGTCATACGAAAACAATCAGAATCTATCTGTATACGTCTATATATATGTATATTTATATATAGTTTCTGAAACATTCATTCATTTCGTTTCGATATACGTAAATCTTTTTCTTCGTCAATCATTCAAAATCATTATTAAAAACAAATTATATAGGTTTAGACGTGCAATCTTATTTGTATTAAGTTCAGATTGTATCTATTTCAGTTCACGTTAAATATTCTATATACTTTTTTCATATCATTTTCTTTTTGGTCTAGTTTGCCTTGGGCATAGTTTCTCCGTTCAAATGAAAACTGGAAAACGAAAAATCCTGATGCTTTGAAGTTATAGGATTGTATTATCATAATATTATGTGCTCACATGATGATGATGACACGATTTATATAGCTAACAACTTTTTTGTTGGTATATGCGCACCGCGACTGACTATTACGGAAAAGGTACTCAACAATGCTACTGTCGTAACATAACCCGTAACGTCAAGTGAAAACGAAGCGAAAACAAGCAGTTATAACATGAAACAATTATTTTTTAAAGAATGAACTGACAATGGCTCACTTAGTAAACCATTATTATACCATGACCATACCCAACTAATAATTAATATTAATAATAGTAATAATAATTAGCAACAAAGAATTACCTAATATTTTAAGGCCCTAGCTTAAAGTTCCCCTAACCGTAACTCAAATTACTGACCATAATAATTTAAAGATATGCTAAAACTACCAGGTTCATGACTCTTTAAATTTAAACTAATAGATGTAATCATTAATTTACGACTGCTAATTTTACGTTTTTTTACGCTGGATAATATAGCTGAACATTGAACAACTTAGAGGATGCAGAAAGATAGTCAAACCCGAATTATTCGAATTTGTTGATAAACTATGCAATTACATGTTGTACTTCATGAAGCCTTTCGTCTCCCTTGACCATGCTGCTTGAGGTTGAGCAGGACCAGGATTAGGAGGGCCTTGGTGTCCAGGACCAGGTCCGTCAGCACCACCCCATGCCATAAATCCAGAACTTTCAGGACCAGGTTGCTGAGATGTGGCTCCTTGCGGAGTCGGTGCATTAGCATGACCGAATCCTGATGGATGGTTAAAGCTCTGGGGTCCTTCGCTACCTTGCTGACCTCCTTGGATATTTCCAACCAGACCCCATCCAGCCTGCAGTCAAAATAAAGTTGATGATTAAACCAAGTAAATTAAAATGATGGTATGATGGTTCCAAAACTCCTATTCGCCTCTCATACCTGATTTAAAGCAGCAGCAACAATCGCGGGGTTCACAGGCATACCTAAATTTAGAGCACCTAATCCCATTGGATTATTCAAACCCTGTCCCTGCCCAGTGCCACCAGCACCCCCACCAAGACCAAGGGTTTGTAAATTCGGCATGTCCAAACCTCCTCTGCCACCTACTCCACCACCAACAGCACTCCAACCAGCACCACCTTGACCATAATGTTGGCCATATCCGCCAGCCATTTTCCCACCATCTCTAGGAGGTACTCCTGATATAATAATAAATAAAAGTTGAAATTTATTTGTTAATAATCTGGCACAGACATATTCGTTTTTGTATGATCATCATACTATCGTTATATGACGTATCATTGTTGTCAAAAGTAAGTCATACCTCGATAAGGGTACTGATGACTTCCTTGATTCCTTGATGGATCAGATTTAGGAGCAGCGTTCGAGACATGGACGGACACACCTTTAACTATATGGTCTTCTCCACATAAACTCTGAGCCACCTCTGCCTCCAAAAATGTTACGAAAGCAAACGCTCGAAAGGGTTTTGGGATAAATACATCTGTAACTTCACCAAACTTGGCAAAATATTCACGTAAATCTTCGGCAGCAATATCTTCAGTACATCGACCAACAAACACTTTGGCGGGTACGTGAGCCTGTTGTGATTCCTAATTGATGAAAACAATAACTCTATTTTAAATGATCTGCTTCGTAAAAATTTACGCATTGTGAATAATAAATATTTAAGCAATCGCTATTACAAAACGTACCTTTGAGTTAGGAATCTTAACATCACACCACCGACCTTCAATAAGGTGCCGTTGAGACAAAACTCGAATTTGAGATTCGTAATTGGCGAACCTAATAAAACCAAATCCTTTGGACTGTCCTGTTTTACTATCTTTCTTTACTTGTGCCATCAAAACCTCTCCAAATGGTTCAAAGTACTCTCGTAATTGCTGTTCAGTTGTCTTCCATGGCAGACCCAATACAATCAAATCCGAACACTTATTTTTAGACGTTTCAAATCGTTTAGATTTTGCCGTTGTATTTTCTAAATAGTCATCCGATTTTCTCTTGTTTTCCACTAAATGACAATAAAAATGAATTGCTTAATATAATATGGTACAAAGATTTGCGTAGAAAGCTAGAAAATATTACTCCATAAAAAAACATGTAAAGCTGCGGTGACGATGCTTACCTTTAGGGAAGACGCAGTAATAAACAGTATTACCCCATCCATTGTCTGGAGGATGAAACCTACCATCAACAAGCCGAACGCCTCTAAGACTTCCAGAGTCTGGATTTCTGAACTTCAACCCAGATGCGCCGGGGAACTGGGCTTGAAGTGTTGATAGTAACAATGTGCCATCTTCTTCAGTAGGCACCTCGATAGGCTCCTCCCCATCATCTTCTGCCACTTGTAAATACGTGGACATTGTTACGAACTGTAACACGTGCTATCTAATCTTCCTTACAAATTTAAAACACTTCCTATTTCCTACTTACGTCTCCAACCTGACAGCGATATTGGTCCTCAGACGTACTTATCTTTTGTTGTAAACAGATACAACCCTAACTTTCTTTCCTTGAACTTTACAAAGTCTAAGCTCAAAAAATTCATCTAAGATTAAACCTTGATGCTTTCATACGTCGATTTTGTGTTACTGTGTTGAATAAACAACTTTTTCATCGGGTCAACTAAGCTTAACGTAACGTCTTATCAAGGAACAGAGGACGACAAAATGAATTAATTTTTTAAAAATTTCGGTTAGAGGAACTCTCGATGTGATCACTAAAAGTTTACAGATTTCCACAGACAACAGATCAGCGAAAGAGCTATAGGTCTACCTTCAACAACCAACAAATTCTTTTATAGAACAAGTTCTACCTAACCAATAACAATTATTACATTTTACATATACATTTGTAATATATTACGTTACAGCAGTTTCAGTTAGCGAACACAATTGTATTATTATACTTATTCTGCTAATTAAAATACCCAACGAGCAACAACCTGCCCCATTACCATTTGATAAAGAGGATATGGGAATTGAATTATTACAACGTAGCAATAACTTACAACAATACAATGCTCAACACATTCAATCTTTAAAATTTAATGAATAATTACACGCTTTCAGGAAGTATCTCACTCACACTAGAACACTCACGACAACAATCATCCACCGTTCATACTACAATGCATTGTTGTACCTCACACCTTAGCTGTATTTACATGTTATCTGGAGGCAGCATACAAGGACATGCTTACTATTACCTATCATTTGTATTAATTATATAGGATTTCATAATATTTATCCTCCACATTCCACCGAAACGACACATTTACAACTATTATCCGCTGAGGAGAACGTTGAACGCAATATTAGCGATTCCAGAAAGTGATAAGCGTGAGGTTGGAGTAAGGAGCCTGTTTATAACAAATGTTTTCCTTTTCCGATTGTCTAAAGATTCTAGCCGTTGCCGTTGTCCTTCTAAAGTCACAAACATTGGAACAAACCTTATCATCAGTAAACATTCAATGACATTGATTTAAAAACGGCTTGTAATAATTATTATAATCCAAAACTTACTAGTATTCCGTCAAGCAAGAGTAAATTCTGAATTCGGATGATGGTCGAATCTTCAACGTGATGAGGAACGTCGTTAACAGGGAAAGTGACGACGGTGAACTATCAACATTCTTTTTCTTGAGTTAGAAAACTGAGTTTGACAATTCGTCCTCCGAACACAAATATTAAATCCGAAATCCAAATTTTCTCGGGGAGCAAGCTTACGTTGATTGGAAGTTTTCACATTTGTAACCCGGAGGTTTAAACTTTCTTCCTGTGTGTGTTCTGCTCTGCTCCCAAGTTGTGTTCTGGACTGTTTTGTGTTTGTTGCAAGCAAGTCGTAAGAAGTGGCACGTATTGATATTTAGGTATAGTTGGAGGATATACTTTTCCCCCTTTTCACTCTCAACTCAAACTCTCTCAAGGTACAGAAGGAGTATTAGTTGATGAAGTAGGCTAAAGGGAGTTGCTCACTTTCACAGATGATACAGCATATGTAGACACAAGATACTATACGCACTCACAGACCATCCGTTCCAAAATAAAATGTACATTCAACATTGAGTATAACAGCATTTAGGAGCAGCAACTGAGCAACAGCAGAATAGAAGAGCGTAAGCAAAAATAACTCCAATTACGACAGCACACCACTTCCTATCATCATTCGACTCCTTAATAACAATAAATGTATCTACATGATCATCATGTTCAACTTGTGTATAAATGTAATATGATTTGATGCACCACTTTGCTTTGTCCTTTACAATACACACACAGGGAAAGAACCAAAGAAAACAAAAATTTAATTATTGTGTCACGTTTTTATATTTAGCTTAGTACTAGCGGAGTCAATGCCGCTCCCATTCATTAGATGAACACAATTATGTATGGTTTGAGTTATGTAGTAGCATCCTGCTTTCACTTGGATTGGAGATTTAAAGTCAATTAAAATCTTGTCAGCCACAAAAAGTACTAAAGCTTATCAGGTCGTTACGTTGACCGTGGAACATAATACCCCAAAGTTGACAATTCGCAAAACTAAAGAGGACTAATGATGATGATGATGATGAGCCTTTGGCTTAATGTGGGGTCAGTTGAAGAGTGAAAAATCAAGTAGCAAACTGGGCAGGGACACAGGTACTAAATGATGGCAGGTGAAAGTTTCAGTGTTTTAATAGTTCTTTTATCGCCCCGTTCCAGCTATATCAAGCTAGCTATCATAAGAGTTGCAGTCAAAGCTGACCACTACTTTCTATCACGCAGAGAATATCTTTGGCGATGAAGCAATGGCACTGGCAAAGTAAAAACAAAAGTTTGAAACAATATGGTCAACTGAAAAGTTTTTCGAGCTGGATTACTACTACTCTCCGTTCCTAGTCTTTGGTTAGAGAAGGACAGTGTGGGAAAAGCGTCAATCAATCATTGTCATGAATAGGAGCACTAAAAACCACATGACATGTAAACTCATGAACCCCTCTGCGTGAGTAAACTGGTAAATGATGAACTTATCAATATTTTTTGTGTGTAACAATTTTCCCTAGTTAACAACTCCGAATTTCAAACATACTTTAATTTGGAATATAGCCTACGGTTCCTTAACTCTAAATATATTTAATAAAATTACACAAACAGACAAAAAGGAGTAAAATTACAGAAAAATGATTTCTCTCTCGCTCTCGCACAACTTCAATCAATCAAAACATCACGTTCACTAGTGGACTTGAACCTTACAACTCGCTCACAGACACACAACACATATACACAGCAACACAGAGAACCTTTCAGTTCAACATCATATTATCATCATCGCGAAAGAGCAGCTTGCAAAAGCAGGGGACGAGCCAAGCTTTTCATCTCACTCATCCAATCCACAACTTTACATCCAACTCTGAAGAACAGAAACATAGTGTTACATGTTCAGGTTATAACTTACTCCTAGTCCATCCAAACTCTAAAAAATGTACATACATAACATACATGTATTATGTTCCCTTTGGTTAGGCCATTTAAACACTGATGGCAAAAAAAAGTGTTTTAAAAAGATATAGATATACACACATTTTTCTCAGGTTCGGTTCAGTAAGAAAATGTGTGCAAGTGGGCATACAATACATGACAGTCCAAGCTAGTAGGTATTATATAGGTAGAGTAGAGTATAGATAGGGCATTTTATTTTCCTATGCTCTGACTGACTGAGGGATACAGAAAAGTTGGGAGCATACTTTTGTATAATATAGTTAGGCATATTAATATGCATGAATGCATTATATATATATATGTTATATAGACTAAGCAAGTGTATATGTATGTAGCTTAACTTACCAGGACTTTCGTTCCCTGTTTGCGTGGCATCATATCATTAACATCATATAATTATGTATCTTTGCCAGTATACAATCATCAGGTTACAAAACTACAGAAAGAATTTAAGCAAACCTGCCGTGCTTGAAAATTATCGTGCATTTAGAATTTATACACACATGCTATACGATGCGATCATCTTTTTTAAATCTATGATGTACTCAGAGCCTTTTTGTACAACATTGAACATATAAAACAGAAGAGAGCTATAGTTTACGTAATATGCAGCATTGCAGCTGGACTACTACTACTACTCTGGTGTATGTCAGGCTGGCTGAAGCCAAAAAGAGTTTTCACAAGGTTAGCTTGAGCACGGTTCTGTGCGGGCAGTGGTAGAGGACGACCAACGACCGTGATGATGATGTGCATGTGGTGAAGTAATGTAATAACTATGTATCCGGAGTTAGAAAAAGAGACCCTCCTTCCAATTCACTGTTCAGTTTCTCGTTCTCCCATGTGAACACATGAGCATTCGTTTGTAGACTCACAGCATGGGTGGGATGTATGCGGGATGACAATATGAACGAATGTATTACAAACTTGAGTTCTGAATCTAATGCGAAACCCAATGCAGCTGATGTTCTCTCTGTTCACATGAAAGAGTTTTACCGAAATTTCTTATATAGCATTCATGCTGGTGGTGTTTGCATACAACATCCTCTGCATTTCTCAACTAAAGCAAGTTGAAAATCTAGTTTGTTTAGAATGATCCTTCCTACTATCTATCAAATTTCCTAAAGAGTAGGAATATTTGTATTTGTGCTGCTTTAAAATATGCAGCTGTATATTATTTGGTTTATTGCTATTGCTAGCTCCACACAATGTCAGGTTGCGTGTCATCCTTACATTCCTATACCACACTTTCTTATCCCTATCATTCTTGAAATGTAGGCCGTAGGCACACAGCGAATGAATGCAACATGTAACTACTGTAAATTTCAGTAAACACAGTACACACATGACACATGTATTACGTAGCTCGTCTCTCTCTCTATCGTATATGTGTATGTGTCAGTCATATTGCCTCTGGTGTTTCTCACAGCAAAAACGAGAAAAGAAGCTGAAAGGCCAGTTTCCGTAACTGAATAAATTGAAATCATAGCTTGTAGACGTTTAAACATTGTTTATATGCTGCTACCTGCCCACGCAGACTTAACTTCAAATTGCAAACTGACTGACGATGAGATGAGCGTAGGATATTTGAACAAGTTGTTTATAACGCAAAAACTCATACCGAACATATTAAGAAGTAGTGGCAACGAACTAGAATTGAGTATTTGAGAAAATTGAATATTACACAACATATATGTAGCATTTATAATAGCACAATAAAATTATAATATTAAACATGCGAAAATTGTGCATAATACAGGAGTGCTCATTAAAGATTTCATCCATATTTCACTACTTACTTTTCTCAGAAACACAGCAACTTGGGCTTTTATAATACCAAATTATGCATTTTAGTTCCGTAATCACATCAAATTACAAATGCATGTTGATGGTGACTTTCACCTAAAAAATTTCAATATGCTCTTTCCAATGTCTTTCTGCGTTCCACTATGCTTCCGAAGACCTACCACTGCCAGAGTTTTGTTTTTCAGAAGTATCTAATGAATGAATGCGAGTGTAAGGTTGAGATTAATTATGGCAAGGTAGCTAAAATTTTGACCGTCTTAACATTGATTTCGTAAATGTTAAGACCAATTAAGATCATGACTCATGATTAACCACAAGTCTAACTAATAGCTGGCAGGTATATCAGAATGCTGGGGCTAATTGAGACCTAGTTAATGTTAATTTATATTATTCTCATAGTCGTGTTGTTGTATGTAAAAATGTGGAATTTGCCGCCACCTTCACCGTTACATAAACCGAAGACTGGAAAATTTTTCGAATCGATTTTACAAAAATCTGTCGAACAGTTAATAAATTTTAGGCTTTCACAACTAAAAGGAAACATTACTTACAACCAGTCTCACAGAGCCCCATCGTTTGATCTCATTAACCTTCAACAAGGACAGTCCTACAACGCCCCAACAAAAGCTCCGTTACCAGTACTTATCCCATTACAAAAACACTAGGTGAAATTTTAGAAATTAGGCGAACTAATGAGATACCTTAACAGTAAACTAACTGTGCCTAGTCTAGAATTTATTCACTGCTTTGAAACGAATTTAACTGTTTAACAGTGTTAATTATCGAGAGGTAAACATTGAATCAAATTATAAAACTCGGTTCCGTCAGTTGCTGGTTGCAAAATAGTTGAGCAAATGGATATTTTTCTGCATATCCATTTCTGTTGTTGCGATTGCAAAAACTTTTGTGAAAAACAGAACAAATTTTAAATGTCCACTGTGACTGGTAATTTATTCATTCAAGCAAAAGCTTTTCCGATGCAGCATAATAAACTACACAGTTAAAAAAATAAATGGTTGAAGAAGAAAGAGCTGACTTCGTTGAAGTTCGTTTCATTGGGGTACGTTGAAGAAATGGAAACAAAGACAGCTGCATTTCACTTGGGATTGGGTACTGTGAGTTGTAACAACTTTTGAGCTTTATGCCGGGCAACCTTCCCTTGTCTATCTCTCGTTCCAAGTAAACACACGGAATGCATTTGCATGCACATAATATATTTTTTGTTTTGACATTCTTTCTTTCTAACTAAAGTTCAGTTTGTCTTGTGAAGTTAAATGCGTTCTCGGAATTGAATATATTTTACCTGATTTTGTTGAAAATCTAATAACTGTAAAGGCTAGTAAATAGTTGACAGTGTAATTTAAGGTGTGTGGCTTGAAGAAAGAAGTGGCAAAAAAGTACAAAGTGGCTAATTACTAATTGGTGGCTAGCTAGGCTAATAATCCTTTAATTGATCCGACTGATTGTGGTGATTGGGTTTGGTATCTTTGGCTTTTAAACATTGAAGAGAAAGAATGGAATCGTTGAATACAGAGGTAAGGTTTTTTGGTTAACTTCCTTTTGACTTTGCTTATTATTTCCGTTTTTAATTAAATGTTAGTTGTCTTACTGTCAGTAATAATTGTTTTGTAATGGTTTGTGACAGGGTATCACGTTCAAGAAACCTTCCCAAAATAACAAGATAAGCCGATCTGGTACCTCCGGAAAGCGAAAGCTTGATGATCCCAATTCTTCAAAGTTCGTTTCTGATGATATTAATCTAGATATACTCAGGACATTTGAGGAGCCTTCCAAAACTATTCCGCGGAGGATAGAGTTATACAATAAAAATTTGGAGCTGTTAAAGAAAAACTTCAAGGTGAAGAGCTGGTGGTATCACTTTTATGCTCGTAAAATCATGTAAAAACCATGTCATGACATGATGAGTTTGTTATTTAGAATTCGCAAGAAAAATGTAATGCCGAACTGAGGGAAAAGCTGGACACGTTTGTTCAATCGAGCTTTCAGTTGGTGGAGAAAGATAGTAATGTGCTACCTATTGGAGTTCTGGAATCAGGTTCACTTGAATTAAACTTTTTTTTTAAATGCTCAAGCATCTCAATGAAGAAGGTAACGAATTTTTAATTTTGACCAATACTAAATATTTTTAGGACTGTCGGTTGGAGAAAACTCTTCCTTATTCGATTTTATTGAGGAGAAGATAAGGAACTCGACAGAAGCATCCGGCCAAAAAGTTTATCTTTGTCGAGTACAGTCTGGTACAAGTCCATCCACGAAAGCTGTTTTCCAAAGGATTTGCAGGCAAATTGTCAACGAGGTAAATAATTTTAGAACCAGTGCTCATGGGTTACGTTTGAATGTTCTAATTAAATTGTGCAACGTTTAAATGACCACATTATATGTCATTATCTTCACCAGCAAACCGCCGTGGATGACGATGAAAATGCATCTGAAAATCCAATTGGAAAGAAAGAGCGACATTTCAGTTTGTACGATGTCAAGTCGTTTTTACCAATAAACAAGTCAACATACAAGATTTTAATACTGCTGGAAGATGTGGATTACTTTTCCAATACTATCGTTTCACAAGTACTTACCTTAATGGGGTAAATCTGAAGTTTTGAATGTTGTTTATAATTATTGTTCATGTCAAGCGTATGTTTAAGTTTTTTTGTGTTGGAATAATTACAGATGCTCAAAGTTGCCAGCAGTTTTTATTTTTGGAGCCAGCCATGGTCATTTCATTAGTAATTTAATCCCAACACAGTGTTCAGCAAATTTTGTAGTCGATAGATTCTATTCCATTTCCGCTAAAACAAGACTGAATGAATTTATGAGACGGGTAAGCAGAGCAAGATCTTTGCTCAGGTTGTAGTTAAAAATTATTATTGAGTTTGTAACTTGAAAAATGTTGAATAGGTTTTATTTGACTGTAACAACCCATTCCGGGTTTCTGGGTCTGTAGTGTCGTATTTGGAGAGTCAATATAAAGAAGATAATTTTTCACTGGAGTATATTTTTAATGCTGTGAAGGTATCAATCACCAAAATGTTTGCATTTTTTAAATTCAGATAATGGTGATATATAATTGAAAACTGTTGTTTGTAGTTTTGCCTTCGTTCACACTTCCTCACTGCCAAGTCCACATTTTGTGACCTGGAAAACTCATTTTGTGACGATACAGAGTATCCAGAATTAGATAAATGGTTTGACGAATTAAGTCAAGAATCTCAATCCACTGGTGATACCCCGAATAAACGACAGAAAACCAAACCTACTTTAGTCGAAACAAAAGACTTGGCTTCGTGCATAAATGAGATTGGAAGTCGGTATTTCACCTTACGATTCTTATGCTTCTTAAACTTCAGACTTCCAGATGAACCACTGGGCGACACTGTAAGTAGTACTAATTCGACATTACCTTCGAACACTAGGTTTTTTAATGTTTTAAACTAATTTGTGACAATTTTTTTCCGCAGTACACTCGGATTTACATCTCCTGCTACGAAGGTTACGGTTCCTCATCTGAAAACGATGAAAACGGTCCATTTCATAGGTTTATGCGAGCATTGAATAATTTATCAAAATCTGACGTAAAAGAATTGTTAGAGGATTGCTGTGATTTTATTAGTAAGTTTGGTATATCTTTGTATCTTTTAATAAGTAACAATTTCCTAAAATTGGCTATTGTTACTTACTGATTTAGCTAAAAACAATCAGGCGGAAAGTGAAATTGGATCATTTATACTGACAAAATCAGAAAAGTTATTACAAGAAATCGAAGAAGACAAAAAACCAGCCAACATGGACAGCATTGAAGATACTAAAGAAAAGCGTTTTCGGTTGAAAAAGCGAACACAAAGTATAAAGGAACTTCAACAGGTATTTTTGCAATATAATTCATGGTTAAATCGAAGCAGCAATTTTGTAAGTTCGTTTTTATCTTTCTAGACGCTTATGGAGATGAAACGACAGAATGAAGGAACAACTTTGATCCATAACATTAAGACAGATCTGGCAGACTTTATAAGAAACTTACTGAAACAGTATTTACCCCTAATATCATCTCTCCAATTTTCCGATGTATTTACTTACCTGTTTTATCATCCAAACATGTAATTTTGTATTGTGTCTTGATGATGATGTTTTTCGGTGTAATACTTTTCAGATATTCATTTTCAAAGACTTAAATCACGTTATAACGACTCTGTTTCCTGCAAATTTTTTACAACTCAGTGAAGATTTAGTCAATCCTGGCTATTTTCTACAGGTATGTTTTACTTTTAGTGATTGATGCCCGAACGTCATACAATGTAATCAAAAACACTATTTCAGCAATGTTTTATCATTATTTAGTGTTCGTGCTGTTCGTCAGTGGATTCATTCTCTATTTGTGACAGTCTTCCAGATGTTTCAATTATACACAAACTGATTTCAGAACATACAACAAAAAAAGTGGATTTAAACATTATTTATCATGTAAGTGCACAAGTAAAAGTTAAAATGTTTATGAATGGGCAATTGTATGTGTATGTTATGGTGGTTTATAGACATATGTCTCAATCGTACAAACAACTGGAAAACGAGGAGGAAAGGCTGCAACCCTGAAAGATACGGCAACTGCTTCTTATTTGTATGTAATCATCAATAATTGATGCACGTCTATTCAAATTGATTTTGTTTCCTGACTTTTTAAAGTTTTTTTAAAATACATTATCTCAGAATTCGTTTTCGTCGAGCTGTTGGAGAATTGCAGCATATGGGATTTATTAAGAGGTCCAAATCTAAACCGGACGAAATCAGTAGATTGACTTGGTGGTAGAAATGTACGCAAGATTCCCGATACCCAAAATGTATGTGACTAATAATAATCTAAATGTATCTGATGACAAAAATCTCAATAACAGCAGATTGTATTAAACTTGTATTTTTTATTATAACATATAGTATTTTCTGAATATCTGTGTACATACATTATAACAATATTGATTTTATTCTACAGAAAGAAAGGAATAAAAAGTAATAAGTATAGAGTTTATAACTAACAACATGCAAATCATACCAGTAGAAGTATTGCTAAGTGTCCATTTCCTTCATTCATGTGTTCCTTGAAATATCCCTTTTTTAACATAAAAACACCGTAGATAAACGGAAGCTCCATTGAAATTTTGCACAACGATGATGATTGAACCCTTCTTCATTTTACTAATAAATTCATCATTAATTACTTTTTTTTTATTAAAATGGTTTAGTGTTCAGAATAGTTGGTACGATCGAATGCAAGTCGAACGGTGTACTAAAAACCGAATCAGTCAGATCGGAACTTCAATTGTAACAGTGTTGTGTAAAGCTGTTTCATATCCTAAATTGTAAATACAGTATATCGTAAAAAGTACCGTACCCTTGTCCAATCCAATATAATCTACAAGCGAAGATTTTTTTATTACATATTGTACATGTTGCTTCTAATTCTAAATCCATCATCGTCACTATACTACGTTTCACAGCTAGCTCAAGCAAAAATATAGCTACCGTTACGACGGTTTAAGTCATTTTGATTGAAAATGTGGTCTGAAAATCTCAGTAAGTTGCCCGTACATGGGAATACTTTGTATTTTAGTAGGTGTAGGTTGTAGCTAGTATATAAGTATGTTACTCTGCCCTGCCTGTGTTCATAATATGAGCAGATGCATTTATCATAAATTTTATTCATCTTACGGCAAAAGGCAAATCTATATCGCTAAATAGTAATTATGTAAAGATTTTTAAACAATCTAGTATTTAGTAATGTACTACAGTTAACTAATAGTACATCTATATATCTTCAGCAATAACAAGTTAGTTACGTCCCTTTGTCCACATTTTAAAATACTCACGTAATGTTTACGTATTAAAGAAACTACCATTATTTTTTTTAAAGTGAACGATATTGTTCACAACCCCTTTTCTCATCAGTGTAAATACTTACACTATTTGCCATAATAGTACAGGGTAACGAATTTTGTATGCCTGCATTTCGATTATTTCGATGTATTCAAAAGTGTGGCTGCTAATACGAGTACATAAAACAAATTAATACAAAATAATGTAAGTAAAGGTATAAATGTTCAATACGATTCTGTTCTGTTGCAGTTCTTGTTGGAAAGGTTTGTGACACTTATCACGTTAATCGTAACTGGTAAATGCATCATTACAGTAACAAGGTGTCATCCTAACGTTTTCATATCTACAGTTCATCATACACAAAGTATAAAGTGCATAATCAAAATTTAACGGCTAAATTGCATTTACAGTTAGTCGTTCATTATATCTCGTTGTACAGGTTAGTTTTAGTTCTTGGAGGTTGATTGTTGCTTTAATATTTACTAGGCCTAAACGGACATCTATCTATGCAGACTGTCATTCATTGTGCTATTGATTTTCATAAAACACAAGCACAAAGGTACGTCTCGTTCTATGTGCCTCATTGGACACGGTTCGGTTTGTATATTATAGTTTACAATACTAACAAAGAATACTTTAATCAAATTTTAAAAAAGTATAAAAAAGTGTGTTAAGTTGGATTTTGTAAAGTTCAAAGTGTCTTGTAATGAAAAAATTTCCAACGTAATGAAAAAGCTTAGAATCTAGCAGTGAATGCGTTCAATGTTGAAAGTTCTCTTACAGTTCTAAATGTTTAATTGTGGATGTAGTAGTAGTAATTATGTATGTTTCACGTTTCGAGTCCGCGTCATTTCAGTTTTCCGTATGTGCTCGGTCCGTTTGGGATTGATCGGTGTCCCGTCTAATGTTTCTTGTTGTTTCATCGTTGGAATTGGAAATTGGGAGTTTTTCAGGAGTGGAAAGTATTTGGAAAGAGCAGGAAACTTGTCTTGATAAAAAGCAAGGCTTGAAAGAAGATTGGTGTGGAAAGGAACTGTTGGTGGAAAAAGGATTTTTTTGGAACAGGAATGGGTTGATAAAATAACTGAATGGACTCATGTCAATGAATTCCAGTTCGTCATCTAGATATACAAGAAAAGAAACCATATGAATGAATACGAATATACTGCGTTAATGTTGCATTGAATGATGAAAGTAGACTAATGGACTCAAGATCTTTAGATTTGTTTACTCCATATAACTAACGAACGTAACTATTTGAGGACGACAATGTACCTTGTTTGAACTTATGCTAGCACTGACCATTTTTGTATTAAACCAACCATTTGCGTAATCTACAATTGCGGAATGGGCAATAGCTTAAAATTTATGTAATTTATGTTTCTGGGCCTGAAAGACATTGTAGATGCGCTGCTGCTGTTGCAGTGGCCTAGTTATTCCCATTTTTTGAAACCTTAACCTGAACAGTGAGGACTGATTGCGAGACTGATATAAAAAAAAAACTGGAGAAATTATTTTGAATCCATTCATTTAGAAGGGAGTATGAAATATGAAAATCTCATTAGTAAAAAAATCAAGTTAGCCAAGCTCTCTAACTTTTTTATAACCTGGGAATGTCGTTGGCCATGATGATGGCAATGATAATTACTATTGAATGATTGATGGAAGCACTATTACTATTAGGTAAATGACATTATCCATCTTTTTTCCACGAACATCTACATTCGAATGTATATTGATATGAATAACGCTCACGGCTGTAGATACTACAATAACTACTATTCTATAACTCTCATACACAAAATAGCAAATAGTTTTATAACAAGTGAGGTAGTAGCTCTCATCTGCTAACTGTATACTTAAAGTCTATTTAGTTTACGACTTACTGAGCAAATATTTTCTCTGACAAAAGAATACTGGATATTATCTATGTTCTAGTGAATCTTTTCAAAATAGTTGTGCCTCTTCTGTATTCTTTGTATATATTATGTATTCGCAAATCTCCAGATTAAATACGTTCTTTGAACACCAACAACAGCCCAGCACCGCTAAATCCAGAAATGTCTTGATTTCGAAAAGCACCATAATATTCACATCACATGTACTGTTTTGTAAAGCAAATAAGTCACCTATAGTACCTTCTATATACCTGATAAGTAATATCACTTTCTTATGAAAAATACAACCAGCCAACACAAGTTGGCATTAATTTGGAATTACCGTTTTAAAAGGAACACATCAATTCAGTTGAATTAATATAATCAACATTACGTGGACTCACTCTTTCTTAGTATTGCTTGCTGTGTTGCACCGGGCTTGGAAGTGTCATTGCCCATTAATTAACAGACGCGTTTATAATAAACTATAAGGTTGAATAACAATATTAGCAAATAACTCCCATTTTTAGAGTAATCAACGGACCCAGCTTACAACGGTCATTAAAATAATGACGTACAAAAATAGTACACGCAGGAGTATTCTTAAGAAGGTATGTACGACTTACCAAAAACGACTCACATTTATAAGTATGTAGAGTTTGTATTAAAATCTCTATTTATAAAAAAACTAATTTAATTGCACTTTACATTTGGTACTTCTTATTGCACTTATTACGAAGGTATGCTTGGCAAAAACTATCTTAGTACGTAAACGAATCACGTAATGATTAATGCCACCCAGAAGTTGGTAATAATGGCAGCGTCTTTGTGACCAACACTAAACGCCTTTTCCCAATGACTACCAAAGGGGACTTGACTCATTCACTATGTTGCGATTCTTAAAGTTTCAGCATGGGATGGCAGTCCGTGATCATCTCAATGGCATGTTAAATACATGCAAATATCCTGACAATATCACAGAATTAAAACATTAAAAACTCAATTCAAACTTTGTTACTAACCTGCAATTCATTTTCTGGACGGGTGAGTTTCAAAAATGAAAATAAAGACTCAGTTATCCTCATCACATTCCATTTTTGGACGCTTACATTTCTGATCACCACTGCTTCCTCCTCCAGAGTTTACAGCGGAATTCGGATTTGCATTATTTCCCCTTTGGTCCTGAGGTTCTGCTGGAAACACTTTCAATCGCATTCCACAGATTTCCTGGCCGTGCAAAGTCTGAAAATATGAAATCCAACATCCATCCAATAACTTTTACTTTCATGTTATATAATTATCATAATTATTAATTTAATAATAAAATTCCAACATGAACTTTTTAGGTTTGCACGGAAAGTGAAATTACTTACATTTCTTGCTTCGTCAGCAGAGTTTTTGTTAGCATATTTAGCGTAGCCGAAATTCTTGCCATTGAGCATGAAAATATCAATCAGATTCCCAAAACGACCAAAAGTATCCTTTAAGGCATACAATGGAGGTGGACTTGGATGGCACACGACAAATAACCTATAATTTCAATGAACATGATATTTTGAAATGGGCTTCCAAACAGAAGGACAAACAGAAACAGACGGACAGCGTCCAACGTGACACCTATTTATAAAAAATAAATCTAAACACAGCTAGTCTTACCTTTCCATAACAGGAGAGTCAATTGGAGCGAGTGGCTGTGGAGCAGGAAGTTTAACAGAACAGTATGACGGATCATAAGATTCTCCAGCTTGACTGTGGGGATGATGGGTAGCAGCGCTGAGCCCTGCTGCTTGAATAATGGACGTTGCTTGAACTATTGTCTCTGCTAACGTTGCCAGGTCAGGCCCAATAGCTGTTCCTGATCTTGGCATCGGTTGTATCTGAGCAGGTGGACCCACTGAAGACGAATTACTCGTCCCGTTATGCATATTTGACTGCGGTAAGGGATATCTTGATTGAGGGTTTGGAGGTCCTAACAGTCCTGTACCTTCACATTCAATAAAAGTCAATTAGCGTTATTGCTACACTCTGGCCATCCCAATGAGTAGGTTGGATTCCACGTATTGATAAGCTTGATTGGACGGCATACCTGAACGCATGTTGTTGTCAGGAACAGCTTCAAATTTGACGATAAGTCTATGGCCCGGCGGATACTCAAATCCGTGAAGCTTTTCCTTAGCATATGCTGCTGCTTGTGACGTATTGTAGACAACTGTGGCATAACACTGTCGCGTCTTTTGGTCATGCCGTACATTACAATAATCTAAACCTGGGAAAAAGTCACAAAGTCTCCACAACTGGTCTTGATTTACGCTACCATGTGCAATTATGTTTAATCTGGCAGGGACATCATGGTGTGATGAATGTGAATGCTGATGGGCATGCTGATGACCGTGATTCACAAGAGGTTGAAAAGATGTATCCACCGAAAAATCGTGCAAATCATCTGTACCGACAATTAACAACAAAGCATGTAATTAGGAAATGAGTTTACATAGTTGCATTATTGCAATACCACTAATCAACAGCTATAATTTTGTTCTATTGATTCCTCAACAGAATTTTTGCCTACATACTGTCGTTGACATTTTTGCTCTCATTATGGATAACCTAGTAATAATGTCCTCTAATCATAGTTTATTTTTGCATCGTTCGTTAATAACGTTGCCTCATTGTATTACGTGTATAAAAATAGTGCACAAACAGTTCCTCTTAGACAGAATGCATGTTCATAAATCATCCAAGCCTAACATTCTCTGCTCTAGTATCAATATCAATGCACTTACCTGGGAAGTCGGGAAACCAAGCTAATTCTAACTTTTCAGCTACTCTGCAAAACTACTTCATAATACTTCATAACCCTAGAATGTCTATTTGGTTATCTTCACTCAAATCGTTCTTAGCTTTTACTAAAATGAAACACGATAAGAATTATTGTATAATGTACATAAATAATATGTAAGCAAAAATCATGCTCATATCATGAACGGAACATATATATATATATATATATGAGAAGCTTTTTCATCTTCTATACTTTTTGTATCAAATATCAAATACTTATGGTATGCTGTGTATAAGAAGAAATATTACTTTAGGGATGCATACATATATGGTTTTAATATTACATTCAATAATTGGACCCGTAAGAGTTAACGAATCGCAGATATTTCTTTTTGGCTCGTTTTTAAAAAAAACCCTAGATTTCATGATATGAATAATAGTATCTTTGAAAAATCGTACCAAACAAAATCGCAAGCATATTAACTTAAATATACCTCAGTACACTTTTCGTAATTTACAATTTCATGTTACATTGTGTGAATGTAGCTACGTAGAATGTAGTCAATATATATTACAACAAACTTACATGGACCTGTAGTTGAACCGTGGGCACTACTGTAACGATCCTCTGCTGCTAACTGCTTCTGTGGACGTGGTTCAGCAAAAACCGGCTTAAAACTCCGATCGCAACCTTCAAATGCTTTCGCTGCATGAGATATTCTAGAAGAGGAAGAAGTCCAAGAGGCATTTATTACCATTACCCAAGTTGAGCTTTTCTTATAAACTAGACCCAGCTACACAAAACTACTAGCGAAATATTGTAATTTATACAACAGGTAAACGCTAATGACCTCAAAAACACACGCTTATTCGACTTTCAAAATAATACAAACTATATCAGAAATCAAAACTAATATTTTTTGGACAAATGCGTGCCAGTTCAACTTGGAGAAATAATAATTCAGTTAAAAGATTTATAAGGAACCACTAATTAAGTGCAATAATAATTACATTTTTATGTAAACGCAACATCTTCATATTTAAAGCAATGTAAATACTAACAATAATTGTAAATGATCCGAATGACCTACCTGTGGAATTTCACGTATGCATATCCTTTACTTTCTTTGGTATTCCTATCTCTTACAACATTACAATGTTCCACATCACCAAACTGAGCGAAGTGTTCCTTTAGTTCCGTTTCCGACATTGATTTGGGAACAATTATGAATAACCTGAGAAGGCGTTCTTCTTCATTCATCTCTCGTTTGGATCCTTGGTCTCGACTGTTGGCTATCAATACTTTCAGAGATTTGGCATTGTTTCCGATAAATTTTCCATTCATTTCTTCCATTGCTACAGCAGCTTCGGACGTCTTGGCATATTTGATGTATGCTACACCTACACACATATAGGAATTCAAATTATTAGCCCACTATTTCCACTAAATACATCAAAAGCAACAAATGTTTCTTTGGTGGATTTCATTCTGATTTGAAAGAACCGTGTGCAGTCGTGTTTTGTTGGGCACATGCTATACAATTTACAATAAAATCTACCAATGTCACCTATATGTACACTTTAAGGGATTTATAATCTATAAGCCACTAATTAAATGCTAGAAATTGAACTATCATGAATCATGAAACAGGTCTGTTTCTGATACAATGAATTTCATGCAACATGTCAAAATGTCATTTCATACTGTTCTTCACCACGAATCTTGCATTTCATGTGTTGCATTCATGCATGAACTCACTGTAAACTGTAATGGATAACTTCTCAAATATAGTAGAGCTTTAATTTAACTTTTTTGTAGGTACGAAATATGTCAAGTCAAACATCACATCATTCAGGAAAGTTATTAATGCAATGAATGTGTGTCAACAATCTTTTCTTTTACAAGAGGTTGTCTAATCTAGACTTCTTTATCAACAATACACACGGCACGTGTTTAAGTAAACCTCTGATACAAAGAACAGTCTTATCTACTGGTCAATTAGATCAATATGAAAAGTTTGCTCTAGGTTCTAGTTCCGCCCATGAAAGTTATGATGAATGGAGCATATTTTTAGATGATATAGGGATAATACTCCTTTCCAATGACACCTTACTTACTTTCAACTTCACATCTGCAGAAATGGATGGATATGTATTTTAGATTCAGATGCTATTATGTTTCACCTCTCTACAATTGTGACAGAACTGAAGGGTTGAAAGAAAATTGCACAGCAAAGATGTGAGAGCAATAGTTAATAGTTGACAATTAAATGAGAGAGAAAAATATCGTTGTCAATATTGAAATATGCCTGCTTCGACCTAAACAATCGTTTGCCTAAATATTACAAATTGTGTCCACTGACTAACCAACGACAAACGAAGCATGCATGCTGGGAATTTTCAACAATGCAGATACAAAGTTTGTTGCCGTTGAGTCATCTTCGTTTGACCAAAGTTCAAAGGAAAGAAAGTATGTAGTATATGTTAAACATATTATGTTTACTTTCATTGCAAAGGGTTGAAAGGGTGAACCTGAACTTTCACTTACATTACAATGCGTGCATGTTCCACTCATGACCTACCCAGATCTTTATAAAAAGTTAACTACTCATCTATAACAAGTTAGACGAATGCTACCTATTTTAGATACTGCGAAATAAAGTCCATGTCCATTGCAAGCTTTATCCATGAATCCGAATTCTGATTCTCGTAGAGACTCAAGTTTCGTATTTACAACATGCAACAGTATGCAGCATTGCTTGGATTGCACAGTTCATATGAACATGATACGCTCAAATTATCTAATCCATGGATTAGAAAGAGCAGTTCCCGTACTGTGAGTAAGAGAAAATTAAATTCGTGCTCCGGTGTATAAATATCTTATGAATTAAACTGTTCGATGTCCTTCCTTGTGCCATTTTATGCTAGTTAGTGCTATAATATGGACAGGACAGTGATTTTAAGAGTATGCATTTCACGTCATGACTCATGAACGTTAGTGGAGCGACCTTAAAAATTGCAATTTTTAGTTAAATAATTAAATTCCGAATTAGTCACTAAAATGCACATATAGTCTAACATGTCCGCGGATGTTCCATTCCATCCAATTTTCAATATATCATGACTCAGGTCATATCGTTATGCAAAAGTTGTTCTAATATATGACATTCGAAAAAATCAACTAAAAATAATGGCTAACCTTTTGATTCTCCAGAATTTTTATCCTTAACAATCCACAGCTCCTTTATTGTGCCAAATTTTTCAAATGCTGCTCGAAGGTCATCTTCTGTCACATTCCGTCCGCAAAGGATGAAAAGCCTGGAGTTTGGAGGATCGTCATAATTTTGATCCTTTGAGTGACGACTAGTTTCCGAGTTACTAGCACTGTTGGCAGCCTCCTTCTCTCGCGAGTCTCGTTCAAAATATCTTCGTTTGTTATCAGCCATCTTCGTCTGTTGCCTATCATACATAATCTGATTTCCTGACGGTGAGGGATGACGAAGTGCCAAAATCGAAGCCACTTTGACGTTTGACGTTATACGGCTCTCTCAGAAAAATATATAATTTTTTCTTTACAAAAAATATTTTTCAAACACAACCATGAACCACTGAGCTCTATGTATTTTTGAGTAACTTTAACAATTTATTCACAATTTATGAAAACTGTTTGATTGCATAATAATATTGTATCACTGCTCAAAATCTTGTTTGTCACTCCACAAGTCTGTCTGTATATTTACGTGTCACTTTTTACACAAAAATAGTATATTGTTATCATCAAGTATTGTACTACTGATCAATATCATCACATTTCCAACAGTTGGCGACTCCAGTTCGCACCTCCGTTTAATTGGCAGATTGACATCCAACATCCAAAGTTTTTTAAACCACGGCAAAAGTATTAAGATAAGTACAGCTAGTCACCGGTCCTATAAAATGAGTAACACAAACAGAATGTATTTGATAAGATCGACTCATAACAATTATCCGTATTTACAAGCTATTAGCGAATTGAACACAATTTGTTTCTAACACCAAACACATATAACGTCATCCGATAAGGTGTCAGTGTCCGAAATTCTCCTATCAGTGTCCTCAGAAGATATAATTATATGTATATATATGTAATAATACTATGTGGTGGATCTATTTCAAGGAAGCATTCTTGTTTTCATAGTGCTGATTTTAGATTTCAACATCATCACATTGTTTTGTGGACATCGGATCGGAGAACGGGAATAATCCCCAGTGATATAAAAGGTTTTACACTCTCTTCTTTGCGAAAATAGTCTTAAGTAACATGGTTGGGATTAAGGAGACGGGCACTCCCGGACTGACCCGAACATTGTAATGTGCAACTTGTAAAAAAACAACTCATCCTGTCTCGTTTCACTGATATTTCGGATATTTTTCTTGATTTGTTTATTATTACAACTCGCCAGCTGTATACACTACTTCACTATGGTCTGCTCCCAGAGAGAGATATCTTTTCTGCTCATTGAAATATTGTGCACATTCCCTCGTTCATATGCAGTGACCTAAATGAACACAACGGAGGAGCAGATGCAACAAAAAGGAGCAACAAGCGAGTCTGAGTTGACATGCTTGTAGTTTACCTATTATTGTGTCCCATTGTATTATATTATTTTCACATGATTAGCTCTTTCACTCTCCTCAACATTTTAGGTTAGGTTACATACTTACATTCAACATTACGATTACGACTTGTTTTGCTCTTGTCTCAACTGTCAAGTCGAGCTTTGAAAGACCCCCAACTCCTTGTTTTTTGATAACACGGAAATCTGATAGTAGGGAAAATTATACTTGCTGCAAACAGCAAAAAAAAAGGAGTTTCACACGAACCGTGCAACTTCTGACAAATCCGAATGAATGGAGATACTTATCTCATGGAATGAATTACTCAATAAAAAGAGGAAATAAAATGTGAAGTGTAGAGACTATAAAATGCTTGTGTAATACAATAATGCTAAAGGGTTGCTGAAGCGAAGGAAGAAAAATGTTCTTTCTGCTAATATACTCCGGACTGAAAGGGTTCTATGTTCTATTACTTACCACCTTTCGTGTCATGTAATTTCGGTGATGAATTGCTCTCTATGCCTTGGTACGGAGAGAACTCTCTTTTAGGTTTTGTCCAATTTATGATAACATTTTTTAAATGTACAGATTGAATCTTAAATCTCAATGTATAATATTATTGCACTCAATGTGAAAATACACATTTCCGCCTACCCAATAACATAATCAATAATTGGGTGAATATTTTTCAGGACAAACCGTTTACGGTTAAAAGATCAGTAAAAATTACCTTGATTGTAATTTGGGTAATCCGCGAAGTCTGGAATTATCGGTAGACGTCCCTGGTGTTCTTCATTTTAAAAACATTCTTCAAAATTTTAACTTTATTTCTTAAACTCATTTTCATCTCCTTCGGTCAGTAAATCTTCAGCACTGTAGAACCCAACTAGCGCATTTTCAACGAAATGTGCGCAAAGCAGATATGTGACGAGTTAATATGAGCAATCAATATATATCGCTGGTTAACGAGTTAATTTTGGTATGGTTGGGTTGATCATGATAAGGTTATCAAGTGTAGTTCCATGCGCTCTGCTTTTCATCAGGTATTTACGAAAGGTAACACGATACGTAGCGGAAATACAATCGTATTTTCCTCAAAATTTAATTTTACAACTCGTTTAGAAGTTCCTCAATCATGTCAGGCACTTAGGCCACCACCCCAGAAATCACCGTACCACCGCGTTATCAAGCAATAGCTATCACAATTGTGGGCCAAACAATTTTGGAATTCTTTACACAGTAAATCTGCTTCTTAGAGTAATAATTATTTGATGGTTCAGGAAAACTCTTTGTTCCTTATTATTTGTTGAAACTGAGTTGTAACTTAACTGGGAATTCGATGCACAACAAGTGAATGTTAGATTCGTCATTCGTAGAAAATTTATCACATACCTATGGAAGGAATCACTTTTGTTTTGTAATAAATGTATTTGCGATGGTCATAATAACACAAAGCCAAAAAGGAAAGGAATTGGAACACTTTCACTGAAATTCGTGCATGAACATAAGGAACAAGCCAGCTTGAAGCAATGCAGGCAAACACATAAAGACAGATATAAGGTAGTGTGTGTAATGCTCAAGTGTGATACGATACGATAAAGTAATACGTACCCCTTCACAGTTGCATTCTGTTTGACAGAAAACGGTAAGTTTTGTATGTGGTTGTAAAAGAGGATGCTGTTGCAACTTGCAACTGCAACCAAACCAACCTAGTTGATAGTTAGTGATAGGCGATATATAGACTGCAAATGGATTTATGATGATTATTATCTTCGTTATGACTCCGGCTGACTCCTTTACTACAATACTTGAGCTATTGTAGACTATGTTGTTGTACTACACACACACTATTCACTCCATCTCCTTTCAACTCACGTGATACGGAAACATATATTACATGACAAAATTATTATTATACTGAGCTCATTTTGTAAAAATATCGCCAGCACTCATGAATTCCCACAAAGGTAACTGGCAAAAGTTGAACTGTCAGAGAATGAGCAGATCGCTGTCTTCAACTTGTTGGGGTTACGTCATCCTACTCAACACAATAACAGTTTTACTAATTCTAACGTCAAACAAGTGAGTAGTTTTGTTTTACTAATGTTTGTCGTTGGTCGGATAAGTCAAAGAAATTATTGATGTAGCAAAATTATTTTGAAAATAGGAGAATGAATCAATGCAGCAGATAGAGTTAGAGGGAGAAGAGTAGGGACGCTTATTGAGACGGTAGTTAAATTTACGTACGTATGTTTTTGTAGACAAGTCAGAGTTGATACTGATGTACTAATAACCAACCTGTAGAACACGGTCTGTAAAAAGTATTATTGTACAGGTGGGCAACACCAGTATCAGCATAACATCATCATCACATCACCACATCACCAAAAGCTTATGCACATACGATTTTTGATGCACGCTAAAATTCAGTATTAATACATACCACTTTAGTGTATAGCCAGTATATATTATGCATCGGTGGTGTTCAGGTATGAAAGGAGTAAGTACTCAGCCTCAGTTAGTGCTTACGATTCTTAGTTTTTGGCTTTACTACAATATTCCATTAGATGTTAGAAGACATAGACGACGACACCAGCTCCATGGTGGCTCCCTAAAGTTGTTTCCCTTTAACTAAATGACCAAAAGAATGGCCAAAATGGCTGCTTCTGACAGTGATGCATGTCTTTAACCGGAATTTTTGCATGGAAGATGCTGCATTACAGCAAGCCTTTACTCTACAAACTAGTTACTATTGTACAACTTCTCATTTGCTTCTTCCCTACACTGCTTTTATTCACTCAACTCTCCACTTTACTTATGCTCTACCTACAACCTGTCTCTAGTCGAAATCAGAGAAGTGGCTTTGTAGAGCTATTTGCTATAATAGAAAATTATTTTAATGCTAAATTACATTTATTTGAGCATATACATATACACATCTCTATATTACTCCCATATAATAAAGTACAACGCAAGGGAACAGGCATATGAAGTCGATGATGTATTCCATTACTATTGGTCTTGCATCTTTACTCCATTACAAAAATATCTAACTTTTATACGTTAGAAAAGGATTATTTCAAAGATTCATTGTACTTTTCCTGCTGGTTGTTGGTTGCGTCTGATGATGAGATGAAGATTTTTCTTGAGGCTTGCCAGGTATCTTACATACAAAAACTCTGGACGTACGTTTCTTCTTCTACTACATTCAAGTCTATTACATGTAAGATTGGTGCTCAAATGTTTGCACTTAGCTACATATTCAAATTTTTGGTATTATACATGAGATGATACATGAGTGTATGCATGCAATATAATACAACTCAACAACGCTCATCATAAAACTACTTACTTTCAGCTATTCCACATATTTCATAGTTTGTCTAGTGCGTAAGGGATTCGCTTGCAGAATGTAAAAGATTTGTCTTACCTGTTTCTATCTAACCAACCCCTACGTAATGTCTTGTATATCGTACCTGCTTCATAATTGTAAACTTGTGGTGCGGGCTGATAACAATATAAGAAAAGTTGTTGAATTGAAGCAGCCTGCTAGACAGAAATCAGAGACTTGCACAGGTATATAATATGTATGTACGTACGTATGATATTCTATTGAGGATCATCACAAAAAAGAGATTCTCATAAATGAATAATAATGCTTGCAAGTCGCAAGCCAACAGCGAGCAGGACCAATTCATACAAAGAGGAATGTGGATTGAAATGAAATGAAAAACGAAACTTTAGTAAGCGAGTAGACGGGTTGAAAGTAAATTTTAACTGCTTCCCACAAGTATATAGTACAAGTCTTAGTCCGTCATTCACAACAACATGTTTATATTCAGTTGAACAGGGACAGGTAGATTACTAAATATAAATATATGTAGGCTTACAACAATACAATACAAGCATCTCATCATACAGCAAAGTGCTTTTCCACTCTATTCATCACACCTACATTATGCTGAATAACTCAATATTTCCGAAAGCAGGGGAAGGAGCGCATCGCCCATAAGAAGATGCTGTGCTGACTCTGTCCAATTGTTGGGGATAAAGCGTTGAATAATATGCTTCTTTCTACGTTCAACTACCTGCTCTTAGTAAAGGGGTAATGCTATTTAGCTAAGCAGCAGGTAGCGTTTTGCCAACTTTATATATGAGGCAGCCAAAAGGCTTATCTTCCTAGCTGAGTACATCAAATTCCTTACGAAAGATAGGATAGGTGGTGGTGGTGCGGTGAGGTGAAGTCCATAAAATTTGTATTCAAATGTATAGGAACTAGTGGAAGCAGTATCTCATACCCTTCACATGCGTAGAGACAGAAGGTGGTAAGACCTACGGCCACAACACAACAGCTTCATCACGACCAACTTTTTCCTATATATTTGCGATCCTCTTCTTCACAAAGAATTCCTCATGAAAGTAACAATGAAACCCTATTGTATCGTAAAAGACGCCGTATATCTGCTGCACTTTCGCATAATTTAAGTTCATTTTGTACAGTCGCATATAATACATGTATCGTCATCGTCTTTTTCATTGCATTTATTTCTGCTGATAATAAATTTTCGTTTCTCAAACAGTTGGTGTACAAGAAACATGTACAAATTTAAGAATCACTTTTTAGAAGATGACTGTAATGGTTTGTATTGTAAAAACAACGTATGAAGAAGTAATCGGACAAGCGCAAAGGTAAAACAGATACACCTTTCCATTCACTTATATTCTGAATCCGGACACTGGAGAATATATACAAATGTTTATTCTCAACTTTTTATAACACCTACCTCTGAATACCTAAAAAGTAATGGAAGGTATATGAAATTTAGATTTTATCGTCCTTGTCTTCACTGAAAATTTTAAAGATAAATGCAAAATTCATAGATTTGTGTCTGAAAACCCAATACTTCCACAATATTTAAGCCATTTAGAGTTGCACTGGATTTTGATGAGATGTTTGGTCGATGGATACTCATTTCATAGTTGCTTATTGAGCTTTTGATGCTTCAGCTACTATTTAGCAACTGTTAGGATTCAGCAAACTCCTACGTGGTGTAAATTCTACAAAACGGGGTACCTAAGTACTGGTTTTAAGATGAAATAATTGCCACATTATGCATCTTGACATTCTCCACTTTTGTTGGTGTATAGAGTCATAATCTTAGAACGTTTGATAAAAACTGAATGAAAAGCATATAAACTAAAGGTTACAAAGAAAATTTGTCTTCAAATTATAAAACCTCTTCAACTACATATCAATTGACTATGTATCTTTAGACATATGGTAAGAATGCTACATTTTTTACTCGCTGGAGTGGGATAACTTCTTGGCTTCTGTCGAATTTCACCCCTTAGCTAACATATATTAGTGTAAGTAAAAAGCGATTCAATAATTGGGAGTAATTCGTACGACCTTTCACTTGATACATCAAACTAAAGGCTGCTGAATATGAAGATTTCATACATCTCACACTGCCTTCAGGTTCAGGAGGGTGTCATTTTAATGACATACATTTGACCTTTCAGTTTAGACAATTTTTACTGTAGCATTCAGAAACTTAAGATTACATGGCATCTT
Organism: Orchesella cincta; assembly: GCA_001718145.1. NCBI lineage: Eukaryota > Metazoa > Arthropoda > Collembola > Entomobryomorpha > Orchesellidae > Orchesella > Orchesella cincta. The sequence goes on from LJIJ01000375.1 coordinate 42,850, forward strand.
CATGAAAATCCATACTTTAGGGTTTACATTGTTACTTATTTAGTAAGAATATTGTATTCAATGCTATGGGATTTTACTCTGAAAGTATTCGATTTTTGCTTAGCTCATTTAACCACCTGTGTTGTGAAAATTTAAGCAGGGCTACTATGTAATGGGTATGTAATACCTGCTATTACGATATAACCAGTTGATTTGCATCTCACTCTCTGTTGAAGCTGATACCCAGCAAATAGGCAGAGCCATAACCATATTAATGCCTGCGAATCTTCACAAGCAATTCCGAGACGATGGCTTAATGACGTTGAACTTTCGGTGTATATCTAAGGTACGCATTTTACAGTCGTGCAACCGGCTGACCAACAACCATCATCTCACTTGCTGAAGAATGTTACAGACAATAAGCTTGCTAACTTAATATATATCAAAGCATCAGCTATTGCATGAAATCATTCAAACTACAACGAAAACTCTGGCTCTATCATTTTATACAAATGAAATTAGCAAGGAAAAATATCATGTACAGAATTATTTTACATGCCGTATCTTTATTCATAACATGCCAGTTTTCTCTATTAAAATTTAATCACGATACTACACCAACTACATTTGGTATCACTACCACCAGTGACCAACCCGATGCCGATACTATATTCACCGAATCCATGCCAAAACTAGGGACAGTAATAATGTGGGCATGTATACTTTTCAATTGCTTCCTAACCAGTTTCATGAAATAAACTAAACCGGAAGAGCACTCTAAAAGAGCTGCTCAGTATTAGTAAACCCAAAAAAAATGAGAGAGAGAGATGCCTTGCTGATTCTTAGAAGCATCATCATCACATCACCGTGAAGGAATCTGATGGCCCTAGCTCTCTACTCCTCACTTTTTTGGCTTCTAAAATTGCAAGCATTATAGTTGATAGTGGCCTCTTCTAGCCATGCCTGTTATGCTTCTAGCCACAATATCATTAAATACTTTAGTGTGTGCAATAACAACAGAATTTCAAATGAAGAATCTTCTGTTACTTCTCACGCTACGAAAACCGAGATGCATTGGAGTACCTGGCTGTGGCTGTATGCATGCAGAACGGTGAACTCCTCAGGTTTAAATCTTTTTCAATATGCACACAGCAACTCAGAAGAACACAATAATTTCTATCATCATCAATGATCAAATCATCTTCCTGTTTTACGTAGTCACTTTATTCCTTCAGCTCATTCTCTGCTCAGATTACCTATAAAAGTGTATGCATGATTGTAGTATGATTACCACATTAGTGTGTAGTATAGTTGTTCTAGTCCCACTACTACCACCAGAGCTAACAAAGCAACCACCGACAACAGCATTTCTTTTATGAATGAAGCGAAGATAAAATTGAGAGCCTGAAGCCCTATGAATCGGAGACGGTGACGCAGCCAATATCTACTACATTACACACATAATTCGCTTCACTGAAAAAAAAATCTTGCTTGTAGTATTGTGATTGAGAAAAGCGAATTTCAGGTCAGACTAGAGCTCGTTGGGTCACCTACATTTGTCTTTGCTTGTCTGCTGTAGGTCAATCTACCAATCCCTGTTATTACTCATAAAAAGCTTAGCATCAGCAGTCAGTTAGACTTAGAATTGTCGCATGACTGAAAGTTTCACTAACCAATCTTCATTTTTGTAAAATTTTAGGCCACTCAACCAGACCTGCCTCATGGTTTAGGTTTGAGTAAGGTAGAAAGCTGTGTAAAAACCTTTCAACGCAATCATCATTGCATTCAAACACTTTAAGTGTGGTGGGGAAAAAATTTAGGATTTCTGAAACCAAAATTCATTGATTTTTTATTTGTGTGCCAGAAGGAATATATAGGCACCTACCTGCCTTTAATCACGCGATATTGTATGCAAATATTATGATGAAAAAATGCACTCATTGTTAGCTAAAGATTTTGTTGAGAGATTGAGATGATAGTGCAGTGCAACTAATCATCGTAGGAGGGTTTTATGTTTGCTCTAAGCATCTTTACAGACTAACCACACAAAATGAGAAAAAGCTTGTGTCACATCAGCCGATTTCAGATAAGGCTGAATTTAGCATTGTTGATTAGTTTAAAGTTTAATTTTAACAAAGATTGTTGCCAAACCTAGTTAATGCAATACGGGATGCACTCTTGATGAGTAAACAGTTTTATTTAGATAAATAAATAAATAATATGCATTCTATTTAGATTCATAAAATGCCAATCATTAGAAAAATGTTGGCATGTTGGTTTAAACCTAATGAAAAGAACTTAACCGTTCAGCCTTCTTCTGCAACGTTCCGGCTTCTGCATTCTGCTATTATTATAGCTCATTTTAATCATTCAAAGATCGCATTAAAACGTAATGAATACTGCTTCCACTTTTTCAAGTACTCACTTGATTCCGCAGGTACGGTTTTGAGGAATCAAAGTTTCAAACTATTAAGCAAAGCTAAAATGCTTGTATTTTATGGACGTACAAAGTTGCTACTGTAAACTTTTTGAAAATATTCTGTAAAAATTATAAACAAATTAGCTTCAACCATGAACTAGATTAGACCCTACTGATTTTAATGTATGGTAAAAAGATCTTCATTCTGACGAAAAAGTTAGTGAGACTCAGTGAGTGGTGTGTATCTCGTATCGTATCTGTTACCGGTATTTGACCAAACTTTTGCAGTGAAAGCATGCAAATTGCATTAGCAGTTCATGCCTACCTGTTTGCACATTAGTTTGCATGTTGCAATGTGAAATTGGTTGTAAAAACCGTAGCACGTCTCGTCAGCTTTTTCAAGCCATAACAATTCCATTGCTTGCCGATTTATTTATGTAGATTAGAATTTCATTCATTTGTAAAGTTGGGTCCTCCTCAATCGTTAAAACCTTGATATAATATACAATGCCCCATAATGGCGGATCTTCCCTTCGTAGAACAGAAACGATTAGTTCCTGAGAAACAATGCTCGTGTGCTGTGATGCTGGGAATAAGAAATGAAAAATATGCACTTCAAATCTAAAAGTGCCGAGGGCTTCTTTTTAAGTAGGTCCTCAAGTTAATATCGACTATGTGTTAGCAGGTGTGAAACTAAAATATTCATTTGGCGATGTCGTTCTTCTACTGCCGATAGTTCGATTAAGCATTTGGACTAACTTTTATAATGAACAATAAATTTCTAGAATTTCTAGTGGTAGCTGAGCCATGAGGCGTGTCTATAAAATATTATATTTAGGATTTAACAGAAGGCAAAAAAGACTTACACAAATACAATCCAAAAACTTGGTTTACGACGCGATGATGGTGATGCTTACTTATAAATAATGCTACGAAGATGTTCTACATTATTATTTTGATCATTTTTTATTTGAAAGATTACTTTAAATTTTTCATTGTGTGTGCGGATCGCGAATGTACTTTACCTGTAATTGAGTTTTACATCTATTCTAATTCACTTTTAACTTCTTATAGTAAACAAATGATGTCAAATGATGTAATATTGCAAATTAACGCATAAATTATCATACCATAAAATGCTGCTCCTTATATTTTATCTAGCCTTTGTAACATCGGCAGGATGTAAAATGGACTGAACAAATATTTATATCACACGGAAATCTGTCTAACTAGCAAAATATGCAGAATAAACTCTTTATTAAGTATAATAGACACAGAAAGGAAAAGGAAGCTCCCACGACCCACGACACACAACCCAGAGCTCATACTTTAAGTAGAAGTGCACATGTGTTGAACTTTGGAGATTACCTATAAGCATTAGATAATGTTATGTAATCATAGCATGTATAAAACACATTTATTACGGAAAGCATGGAATTATACAAAGCTGTGTTTTTGTAATAATAAAATACATGTGCTTAATCGAATCCATTGCAAATATGTTCTTGGCTAAAACGGAAGCAAGCAATACTAACAAAAATATTAGATGTATTCTCATAGTATTTTCTAAAGTACAAAAAAATCATGCTATAAAAATGAATGAATTGCTCCGAGTTATTTCGAACTTCTATGAATCAATTAGACTCGACTTTACGAAATCGTGGATTAGAATCAAAATTAAAACGATTCAATTTGCTTATAGTAGTTTATTAGGTATATTTACATAAGTATGAATAAGCTACAAAATGTTACAGGGCCAAAAATGGCCGAATACAATTGGAACCCAACGCACGGAAATGAACTACTATTAAATCACGCATTTTTATTTGATTTAATGGATTTGTATTCATTCATTTCTCAGAAGACCAGTTAAAGTTCTGACTTGGAACGAAGTGGGGTGCGCGAACGTCCAATGCTGGATTCTCCTTGAAGAAGTTGTATGGTTTCAACATAATGGAAACGTGCCTAAGGAAGATGCAAAAGTAGGTTGGTTATTTTGCGAACTTTCAAATTAAAAAATCTCTCGCTTGGAAAATAAATAGTAAGTTAACTTACTCCTCCGGCATGACGGGAAAATCTTCAACTCTGGGCACGTGTGATAAACCGAAATTGTGCCACAGGACCACATCTGTATTCTCAATGTTTGCGTTTTCATCTCGCCCAACCCACTCTGGAAGACCACTATTATTCAGATAGTATCCACCAGGGAACATTTGATCATCATGGTAAGGTGTCACCCAAGTATTGAAATCCATCCATTCTGCCTGTGGATGTATAGGACTATCGTTTCTGAGTAACAATGGTGGAGACGCCCAAGGCATCAGCTTCCAACCAACTGGTTGTTTCGTGTATGGATGTACGGATTGTGGATTGGTGATAACCCAGGTGCGGCTTCGCTCAGGGGCGATTTTAGTTCTAGCTTGTCCCGCAGTTCTCAGCGTAGTCCTTTCGTTGGTAAATGCCTGACCGTAAGGGTTTATTGTTGACCCTGTTTCACCTACAATTTCAATACAACATGTCATATATACTGTATGAGAAATCTGAGACAAAGACTAAACTGAGTGAATATGCATGTTATGTACCTGGTCCTGGAACAACATCCGACGTGGCGACACTGTTCTGGTTACCATCAATTTCAGCGTCAAGCCTTAAGCAGAAGAAATGCTGATGATATTGTCCATTTATTTGAGGGAATACAATAGATCCATGACCTGCAGGAGTTGCATTAACAGCCAACAAATGAGTACTCAGGATGCCCGTCAGTTTTACATGGAATTCAATGCTTCCATCCTGATAAAAGTGCCAGGCGAAAACATAATCGTAGTTCCCTACAGTAGCAATGAATGTTATTGCCAATCTCTGAGATCTTGTTATGGACGATTTTCCGGTTCTGTAGTCAGTGTGCTTCCACAAGATTCCTGCATCCTCTTCGTGCACGCAAACAACGCGCTCCACTTCCTGAGCTTCACCGTCCTTATTGTTAAGTACGGTATTGAAGAAATGAACCTCACCAATACAGTCAAGTTGTGCATTAAGACTGTTTGTACTAAAGCCTACGCCATACTGTCCCGAATCAAAAACCTGAACACACAATAAATTTGCTAATTGCTATATTCGGAAAGAAAACTTTAAATACAAATTTTTAAAATAAATGCAACGAAATGCAAGATTTACATACATGTTTTCTATGGTACGGTGGTCTTGGATCTCTGCAAAAATTAACAATATTAACCAATTTTCCAATCCGTTAGCGTTTAAGAGCTCATTAAAAGATATATTAAATCTCTTTATAACAAAACTGACTCACCCATATGGAATAAACATCTCCGCAAGTGACATTCGATAAAACAGTGGCCTTACTGTGCCCGTATCATTGTAGTTTACGTTATGTATAACTAACCCTTCACGGCCATTAAAACTATAGTCGGGCAAAATGTCACAATTAGAAAAATGACGAAAATCAATCGAACTATGAATAATAAAAATTCACTACATAAAAAATCGTACCCAATCCGCATTTTGTATTTTTGCCAGCTAATTTGGTTTCCAGTAACGGTATAGCTTGGACCACCACTTTGTGTAAGTTTTACGGGTTTCAATCATTCCTGAAGGAGTCCACGGGTCTTAAATCAGGGTGAAAATTAGACGTCTCGTTGGGCACAATGTTTCCATCTTTGTTTTATCAAAATCATGTGTGGGCAGCTCTTCAATATCAATACTTTCCCTCCAGTATGTCAACCACAACTCCAAAGTCGAAGGGGTGAGCTATGTATTCGAAAATGATAGAAATATTTATGAAAATTCATTTGAAGTAGAACTTTGTAAACTTTAGCTTCCCAGTTATTCTGCCTTACCATACTCATTGTCGTCTGGAAATTTCCTTCCATACAAATATATCTGAATCAATCTCTTTCCTTGGTACTCTGGTCGATCCCCAATGTATCCCACAGACCTAGAGACAAGTCGATCATAAAATTCAAGCAAAGGATAGCATAGCATAAATAAGATCTCATGTCGATTCTTACCACGGATCAGCAATCACTAAACTCATTTATCATATCCAAGCTTGCGACAACGTTCTATTACGTTAGCATCCTCACGAGCAATTTTCTCCGATTCAAAAAGCTCATCTGATGTGAGAGAGGCGAAAAGCCTACAGGTACTGATTCCAACTTTCTACTTGCCTGTATCTAAATTTACAGTGACCTCAACCGCTTGGTTGCTAGTACGGTTAAGTAGGATCGTAATGGATCGGCGAGGAATAGATGAGCTTGGAGGAGACGTCTTCCAGGAAGTATGGTAAAAGAACGGATTTCTCAGGTTCCTTCAAAGTTATGTAGTTAAAAATCCAATTGCCTGGTCTATAGTTTTTAATTATTTCAGTTGTAGCATTTATCTCAGCTTCATTTAATGGATCGAGGGGGTGGGTGTATCTGTACAAGCGATAAGATTGAGTGATCCAATTACAATTATTTTAAACCTATTACATTACCGTCAATTCATTGTGACTATCAACTCGTTTTATAAATGAAATTTTTCCTACCCTTTCTGTTACTATTGCCGTTTCCATTATTGTTCCCAGAACCAAAACCAGGAAATAAACTGCTAAAAATATCTTCTATTACCCCTGTTTAGTACAAAACATAGACGTAATAATGACAGTAAGTACTACTTATGTAATAGCAATTTTTAAAAAAGTAATTTTTGATACTGCATACCCTTCTCTGCTGGCAAATTTTCATTGTATATTTTAAAGTCTATTTGACTGCCTACAATTAACTGAAGTTGGACAAGAAGCACTACTGTATATAGTATTCGAACCATTTTGCTGCTGTTGACATACAAGACCAATTATTACCACCCAATGGGGCGAAATGATACACGACTATTAAGAACTAACACTGGAACAGCATTTCGAAAACAACTTCAGTTTAGTCAGAATAGTTTGCCAAGTCTGACATTTTTTACTAGCCGCACGAATTTTTATACTGCAGCATCAAGGAAAACTAAAATTGACCGGTGTTTACTCTGAAGGTCTTTGTGAAACCACATTAAATTATTGATTTGGCAAATGTGTGAGTCAGTCTGATCTTATTCTTTTGTGATTCTTTGTCATTTGATTTTGATTAAGTGACTTGTTGCATTTTGGCCAAATGTTGAATATGTTAGGCCGTAGTAAGTTTAATAGCATTCGCCACAAATTAATATATGATGCGGTTAATCAGGGCATTAGGACCTTGCAAAAACTCATTAGACATCGATAAGAATTCATGGGTGGCAGTAACAGAATTTAACCAATATTGTGAACAATGCATTGTGTTGAGTATTAGAGAATCATCCAAATGCCTAGTTAACCTTGATAACCATCTGCGAAAAAGCTGTTTGAGGTCGAGAATAACGTTATTCGATGTATTCATTCATAAAACTTTCATAGAACCAATTACTCGTTGATCTCAATGGATAATTTATCGATTATCAACAATAGAGACAAATGATGCGTCATCTGCATTATTGGTACCCATCAGTATTTAATTGATGAATTGTCAAAATTATGTAAATTGTTGTACACTAGTATTTCGAAATCTTGAAGCGTAAAAAGCTTTTGATAAGTAATATATGTTATCTTACCTCCGACATTTCCATCCAAGTTAGGCTCATACCGACGAAGTCTCAGAGTTGCTGAAAGGGAACAAAAAAATTTGTACAATCGCTCAATTTAAAATTTGCGTTTTACAACGAAATCAAATACATTAATGCAAAACAAAACTTACTTGAGCCGTACGGGGGATGAATAGCAGCAAGAAAGTCTAAAGTTCCGAAAAGAACCAAAGCAATGCACAAGAAACGTTTTCGAGCCTCCATTTTGGAACTGCTCCTTTTCCACTGCAACTTCGTTATGATCATAGCTAGTTAAAATCATAGTACTATATAACTTTTCCAACGATGATAATATGCAGCGTTTGATGATGATATCAGAGGATCGGAATAAATAAGTGTTCATGTTCCTAGCTCTTTGGTACTTGGTACTCTCTTCCGTGCTTTGTTTTTGACATGCAGATCATTCATGCATTTAGTACTAAAGAATATATTATTATTATGCATTTATCACGAAATGAGTTGGTTCAGTACCTCCGTATACATGAATGAGGTGTTTGTAGAGTTACCAAGTACTTGATACCTAGTTGAACTAGGCTAGTTAAGTATTACATATTAAGCAATGGTACATAATTTGATGAGTGAGTATATATTTATTTGTCTTCCATTGTTCATCCTGTTTACATTGCACACGAAGAAGTTTTACGAAAGCATCACTTGAATGTTTTACTCGTAAAAGAAGATTTTCTGACGATCTTTTAAGGAAATGTTGTTTATAGGCGGAGAGGTTATCTCATCTCTGTAAAAACCAAACATGATGCTTCAAGGTTTATAAGGAATTTAGGACTTAATGCGTGTTATGTTATGTCATGGTCTCCAGATTCATACAACTTCTGATTTGAAAAACAAGTTTTTATAGCTTGCATCGACTGGTAATTTCCATTCCTACTTCGGTGTTTAGTACTCCTTCTATTACACAATCCCTTCTCAATATATTTATTTTGTTCGTTAATTCCAAACTAGCAAACAATAATACACCAGCTGAGAAAAAACACATTTAATAACGCCTATCCAAGGTTATTTTGGCTTATTTATAAGTTTTGCACGATAAGATTAAGCAAACGGAAACGTAAAATCATATAAAACTGGCTAAAACATAGACCAGCATTGATTTTTACGAACAAAATATTGTGGTACATTATCCTTCTTAACATTACTATATCGGGGGTCGGTTAATGTTAATACGCTTCTTTTATCCTTTAAGTAATTTTCCGAAGAAGAATCAACTGCATTTTGCATGCATTTTATCTTACGCAAGTATTTAACATATGTATTTACCCGGGGGTGGGAAATGGTTTACTGGTAAAATACTGATAAAAGACAGCAACTACTCAGCAAAGCACAAAATGGATAACGCACGAATCACAGGGAAGAATCTTGAAGTTAACTCCTGATAATTACGCATGAAGATGAGAATCAAAACACACAAGCAAGAAATAAAATAAATATTCGGGATTTTAGGCAATGGATATTTTGAGGAAAGGAAATAAATAAAATAAATGGAACATTTTATTCTCTTGAGTAAATGTTTGGGACAAGTGTAATGGTTGACGGATGGAAAAAGGAATGGTATTTTTTTGTGAATGATACATGCACTTGCGGTGGCTGGAAAAGCTACCTGTAAAAGAAAACATTCATACAAAAGCAATCTACATAATATGCATGATATGTGGATTAGTAAGATGCTGGGTAGGATGACTCTGGTCATCGCAGACTGAGGGCTTCTGGCTACACATAGGAAAAATGAAACGAATTATAGGTTTCTAATTAAATTAGCATGTATTCAAATTTATCGATTTCAATTTAAGTCTTTCATAATAGTTCCATTTCCATCCGTTTAGCGATTATCTAAAATATTATGTAACATCAAATCATTGAAGGTTTGTATGCAATAAAGAATTCCACCGATTGCAGTAATCGTCCATTTAACTATGTATGGCTTTACTTTAATATGTTTCTGTCAACCAAGAAATTGAAGAAGGGCTTTGATTAAATCCGATTCTACAGAACTGTTCAAGGGATTCGGAGCTTCTTGGGGTTAATAATTTTCAAAGTGTTACATTGATACATACTTCTAAAACCTGTTCAAATGTTCCAGGTGTATATACTGTGAACAAATTCATTTATGGATAAAGTTGAATGATTTGGTTTTTGCATATAATGATAATGACTTTATCAAGAAAATTTGTATGATGCGGTCTATGAAGGGGTGGGATATGTTTTATAATCATTATCTTTCCTCTAAATCAGTTCGAACCCATCTGTTTGAGTATTCTAGATTCCTCACTCTCGCCCGATTGGCCTTTCATGAGTCAAAGGCACATCCAGCTCAATTGTATTGGAAGGGGAAGGCCTTTGCATGCATTTAAGAATTGCATTATCTATGAACGCAGACGGAACGGTCAGTAGTTTGACGCATTGAACTGACAATAATAATGTAATACCGCAGGCATTGGTGCTCGAACAATGAATGAAAAGTCGGAAGTGGTAGTTGCAGTTTATCTTCACTCCCACTGCTGGTAAACTATTATACGAAATTAACCTTCCAAGCGGTGTTACTTCTAATGTAAGAATAGTTGACTGTTAAATAATGCTTTTAAAAAGATTTCAAGGGTACCTGTATGTTTTCGAAATAAGTCGTTTTTATAAATCACACTCAAGTCATGCATATGTCGAGAATATGATGGTATCACATTAAGGTACTTCCTCATGAAATTTAATATTATTTCATCCAAGCTAACTGTCGATGAGAGAAACGGACAGACAATAAATGTAATTTCATAACGTTGGACTATATTCACTGTTTAATTCTAGTAAAACCAAATTAAGAGATGAAGCCAAGATTAAATGTGATCATTTCCTTTTTACAGCTATATTATTTTGTGGGAGTTGTTAACCCGTGTTCATTGTAAGCAGCCCAGGATACCTGAGATGAGATGAATCAGAGATGAACCTCACTTGGCCAAGTTAGTAGTGCCAAGCCAATGAATCCACAACCGTGTCCATTCATTATGTAAAACTTACTTAAGCATGATCGACACTGACACAACGCATGGGGGATGTAGCATGGAATGGGCTAGCCAGATACACTGCGTTGCGGATATCTCACACATCCAAAAGATATACTATTTATTATGGGCAAATAAAAACTTAACAAAGCATAACATCCATTCAGATAAAAAATGAGAATGGGCCAGGACAATTGAGTTTGAATAGATAAAAATAAAACACATATCCAAATAAAATCTATCTAATAATGTCAACATCCTTCACATTATATTTCGCATTCATATTCACACGTAATGTAACGTTTGTCCTTTAAATGTCTTACTATTGGTTTAGGAATGGAGATCAGAAAATATTACATGCAAGAATTTTACAAAAACTATATATGCACAATTTTTGATAAGAGCTTTCCATCTATAGGTCATCTTCATCTGCATTTTTTGTACTGACTGGGGTGACGTGATAAGATGGCTGGGGGATAAGATTGGACCACGTCCCGACATTATTATCAGTACTAGAAGTTCCAGCTTCGGATGTTGTTTTCACATGATCCCTAAATTGAGGTTTTTCCCTTCTGGGTTTGAAACATTTCTGAACGAAACTGAATCTTCCACTCAGTTTTCTTCGACATTCAGCAGGACTCTCCATTTCTGGTGCATAACAAACGTGTAGCAGATTTCCGAAGAATGATCTATTGTCCAGTCTTTTCTTTGCTTGTCTGTGCACATAATGTCCAACCAAGATTTGATTTAACTTTCCAATGATTTTTTAAAGGAATTACGAAGAAATGTGATGATCTTATCGAATGAATTACCTTGCGTCTCTCAAAAGACGATATTTAACATAAAACACATTAGTAAATTCAGCCACATCTGGATAATCTGAAAGCAATTGGACTACATCCGTGTCTCCAAATTTCCTAGCCAGTCTCATAATTTCATCGGCAAGTCCAATCGATGGAACGTTGTGAATTAGAAGGTGTTGGGATTCATCGTTAATTGTGTATACCTGAGAAAGTGTAAATATATGTATTCAAATGAATTCCGAATCAATCAATAAAAGGTGCATTAAACAGAATGCTAACGTTCTAACCTTTACGGCTTTTAGCTCCTTTCCTTGACGGTATTTTGCACGCGTCGTGCAAAACTCATGCTGCACGTGATGCTCACAAGGAGTAACGCTCATAGCTATTTCATAACAACACAAATCAGTTCTTCTGATAATCTGAACAAAGACAAATGATATCTTATCCAAATTTTTGTCAGCAAACAACAAGCAAAGAACCACATTTGCGTAAGTGTATCGGACCTCATTCTGTGACTTTTATTGTGACAGCTGAGCTGATATTTGCTGTGTATACATACAACTTCCACTTTCCATAACCATGTGCTTTGCTTGACAGACTGAAACTCTTGGCCGTGTTATCCTTAATTCGTCTTGTCAGTGTGTTGGAATTAAATGTTTATATTCCTAAAGTGGAAAGTGATTTCATTCCCGGTGCGATACAATAATTGACAATGTTCCTTGTTGGTTTGACCGGTAGGTTGAAATACAATTAGTGAATTCACAATGTACAGAGTTTATTCGATGAAAGTCTTCGTATCATTAATATATTAATATTTTATTGCTTTGTAGGTGGAATTTCTACGGGGAAAAGCACTGTTTCAAAGCTGTTTACTGCGTTAAGCGTGCCCATTATAGACGCAGACATCATAGCTAGACGAGGTATACACATTTTGTATGTTAGTTATTATTGATGGTTTCTAATTAAAATTTAAATCGCCATAATGAAATGCTTTTATTATTCACTGTAGTTGTACAGCCTGGTCGACGAGCAAATAAGCGTATACGCAAAAATTTTGGAGATGAAGTGTTTCAAGCAGATGGTAACCTGAATAGGGAGTTGCTTGGAAAAATTATATTTAACGATGCAAATAAACGGAGGCAACTAAACTCCATTACTCATCCGGAAATATTTCGGGAAATGTGTTGGGAAATTCTTTATTACTTCGGCAAAGGTAAGGTTTAGGGTTGAAGGCGATGTTTGTAACATCAGAATGAAATATTTAAAACGACTGCATTTATGAAATCAGGCTTTGGAATCTGATTTGCATTGTTTTTAATATACAGGTTACAAATTTGTTATAATGGATTCTCCACTGCTGTTTGAATCGGGTACCTGGGTAAACTACTTAAAATGCACGATTGTAGTCTCATGGTACGAAATTTAGAACTCTAGTAATGTTATACAGCATAATAATATGTACGGTACGTGAAGGAAATGATTTTACTTTTGAAATGATTTAGCGAGGAAAATTTGCAGTTGCAACGTTTAATGCAACGGAATCAACTCTCTGAAACGGATGCTGTTGCCAGAATTAAAGCTCAAATGCCACTCTCTGAAAAAATTTCGAAAGCTGATTATGTTATTGAAAATTCTGGCACATTAGAAGATACCAAACGCCAAGTTACCGAGATTTATAACAAACTCGACAACAGCAAAGCATATCTGACAGTCAGAATTTCAGCGTTTATCTTGTTTGCCCTGTTCACTGGAGGGGTATCCGTTATGATTTCTTGGTTTTTCAGTCCTTAATTCATAGTTACTTGACAGGTTAGTGCCAACTACATTATCCGCTATACGATACACATGTACTTTATACTTTGAGTTACAATAGAAGTAAGAAACAGCCTTGGGAGAACTCGTCATTTATGCAAACAATGATTAAAGTTTATCAACTATCTGTTCTTTTCGTTTAAATATTTTTATTTAACTTGTATAAACTTATTATAATGCATTCATTTATAAGTAATAGTGTTTTATGAAAACGAACTATTATTAAAAGCGAAAAAATGTTAACATTATTTTTTAAATTCTATCAATGATGAAGTGAATACTTAAGGTACTAGAACTAACACTGAAGCAAGTTATATTTTGCTAGACTTTACTTTATTACAGACTTATGGACTTCAAAAAGTATGCAATTAGAAATGAATTAACAACAGTCACATTCTTAATGTTTGGAACAAGGTTTACTTGCTTTATATGCATACACAAAAGTAAAATAAATATTACACGAATTATTATGAGATGGACCCTCAATCTTTCTAAAGCTATTTCAATATTTATATATAAATACATTCCAAATTTCCCCTCCGTCAGCTTAAAGTATCTCTTGTACTATCCATATTATTGCAGTGTGCATTATCTAAAATCTTGGGTTTACCATTATGTCTTTCAGATCAACCATTTAAACAACATTTTAGTACAAAGTTAAATTCTATTAAGTACTCTACCCTACCCATATAAACAGACATGCATGTTCAATCATACGTAAGTCAAGGTACGTACCTATAATCATTCATTGCACGCGTCGAGTAAAAAACTTAAAGATACATGTTTAATTCACATGTTTAGGTAATCGTAATTTTCGTAGATATACTTTTATTAACATGGATGACTTACTACACGTGTAAGTTTGAATATTTAACTGCTGATTCAAGTACTTCAACAATATTTTTATACAAGAGAAATATTAGTAAAGTACAATTAATTACAAGACCACAAACCGTACGTACATTACGATTAAAAGCTACCGAATGTCTTGAATTGTTTGTGATAATCCTCTATATATGCGAGTTATAAATAAAAACAGCTAAACTAAATACTAAATACAAAACAGTGGTTGATTCCACAACAATAATTCCACAGTATATAATAAACAATTGTCAGTAGTTGTATTTACAGTTGTCAGAAATATTAAGTACACCAAACATTTGAATTATACGGAAAAAAATAATTATTTTAGCTGCTTTTCTGAAACAAAATAGGATTTGTAATTTTATGTAAGCAGTCAGTTTGTAGTATGCTCATTACACGAACAATTAGGTTAGGTACATTATTTTGAAAATATAAACCAAATGTTGTAAACTACGGGCACAAATTTACCCAACTGCCACAATAAGATGAGTTATACATTCAGATAAGAAATTAAAACTCACAAATCTGAACGATGTCTAAATCTAAGAGATTTAACATAAATTAGAAATTCAACTTAAGTTGGGAGGTTGTGGAAGAACACCCTGTGTCGTGACCATGGGGTACACGGGCTGAGGTTGCGGTTGATGTTGGGCAATAGACACAACAGGAAGAGCCTGACTTATGGAAACATTAGGCATAGACACAGTAGGTAATGTTGAGATCGTGGATAAAGGTTGAGTTGCTGCAACGCTGAGTGATGGTGTTAACATTGGCTGAGCCATTGACACCATTGTCTGAACAACTCCACCTGCAACTCCAACAGCAGGTTGTACTTGGACGTTTTCCACACCAACGCTAGTTCTACTCACACTCAAAGATGAGTTGAGTCGCAACTGAGCATTTTGGCCAAGCAAAAATTCATTCGAAGTCTTCAACTCTTCTATTCGTCGTTTTAGCATGAAGTTTTCGTCTTCAAGTGCCTTTATAGTTTCTGCGGAAACTTGTGAATGTATGTAGGCGGCAACGGAAGAATCACCGGCACCTCCTGCGTTGTAACCATTTCGATTTGTTCCTGCCATCCCGTATGTTGTAGTTGTAGTAGGATTGTGATGAAATTGTGAAAATCCGTGGTTGTCTGCAGTTGATACTTGAGGGCCGTGATGATGCCCCACAGGTGTAGTATTCAGAAGTGAATGCGAACGGGTTTCATTGTGATTGATCTGAGGTAGGGCAATATAACCACCACGATTGACATTGTTGCCCACGTAAAAATCTTCATTAAATTCATTTCCTCTAAAATCATAGTCAGAGTTCTCCCCAGCACGACTTTTCTTGGGTTCCGGACCCGAGTCATAAAACGCATCACTTCCCCGTCTTCTTCCTCCGACAGATACACCGTTGCCATTACTAAGGCTCCTTCCCCCACGACTTCGCCCAAAATCATTGTGTGAATTAACATGACGATATTTACACGAGCCTTGTGGTCTATTGCACACCCCTTTAAGAAAATCCTTACAAATGGGTACGTCTGAAGATGTTTCCATTCCATTCCCATTATTTGAGCGATTCGACTTGCTTCTTCCGTTAGAGTTGCTACTAGCATCTATGCTACGTCTGGAAGCCCTCCCATCATTAATTCCACATCCGGTCTCCCCATCATAAACATTATCTGGTAGCTCACCGGTTTTCTTAAAATGTTCTTCAATTTCTCGACTACAATGCACAAATTTACAAGTAGACCTCCGACATCTGCCTTGCTGGAAATCATGGCAAAATATTGGTTCCGTCCTAATTTTTATATTTTCAGGATGTATAAACTTGCAATTCTTCCCTCGGTTACAGACATTTCTTATAAAATCACGACACAGCTTGGAGTCTGAACCCGATGCTAGAGAGGAGTCCGAGCTACCACCTCCATTACTACTTCCCGAAGAACCGTTCATCCCACCAATGTCATTCATCTCGCTTTGCAAACCATCCAGAAGTTCTAATATCACGAATTGTGATCCTATTCTGTAGAACAAAAATAAAGACTTAGTTAGTATGGAAATACTATACTAGGGTTAAAAACTAATCAAGTGAAAGTGAAACTTACTTACTCCTGTCACCAAAAGACAACACACGTGGAGATCAGCAACTCTTACTAAACTGTCAAACCAAATTTTTTCCAAGATTGATTCCTCATCAAATTTCCAGTACATCCACAACCGTTTGACGAAAACTCTGAAAAGTTATATAAGCAAGTAAAACCCATTTATTCAATTCACAGATGTTTAAAAAATACTGAAAACGCTTTTCGTGTAAAACTACCTGAAAAATTTGGTCACAGCCAAAAGTAACTTGGGAGCACTCCTCCAAACAAAATAAGCATGATCAAATTGGTCACCATAAATTCAGATAACTATTTGAAGTTGGAATCCATTCCATTTATTATTCCAACATTCTCAGAGGACAAGCTTCTTGATACGCAACTATCAATTAGTCTTCCGAACTGAACCCCGTATAACACAGTCACACCAGGCATTCAACCCGATCCATAAATAAACTTTAATTGAGTAATGTCAACCAAATTAAGATCAGGTGCACCTTTTCACGCACACTTTTCCGGACGAAAGGCAAAAGTGGAGTAGTCAAATAGTTAAAGAACAACAACAACAAGCTTCATCTTCTGTTCATGTACATATACACAGTGGCATCTCGGATAGGTACCTATCCACAATCTGATAAACAGTGAAAAATTGTTACGGGTATACGTGTTTTATGTATATTTTTATTTTCTGGGCATTTTTATGCATAAATAAACCTCATAAGCCGGAGTCATAGTCAGCTGCAAAGTATCTGTTTTGGCGCAGATTACAACTCATGTTGTTCTAAAAAGGGTAGATCCTACATTCCTTACAGATGATAATATTATGACGATCATCTCTTATTGCACGCCCAATTTTTTCTTCCTCCAACCAATTTGGAGTCCTTGTCATCTCATTAACTTTAGGGATGGAAGGCTAACAGTTGCGTCGATTCTGTGATTTTAAAAGCCAGTTTAGATCCTGTCGCTAGTCTTACGATATGAATCTTGCTTATCTGTGTTAGTTTCAGTATTATCGGTAGCCCAGTTTTGATAGTCAGCATATTTCGGAGCAGATGTTGGGATTTTGGGGAGGCTAGACAAGTGCAAATTGTAATGGTCCCTCTGGAGAAGTAGAAGTTTTTCCAACCCAGCTCTAGACTGTAGGTTTTCTTATCAAGTCATTATATAGAATCTTTGAAGTTTACCATTTTGTCACAATGAGTCGTTGTCATATATGAATGATAAGATATATAAGTTTTCGAAAAGGTTCGACATCAGAGATCTGTCAAATAGACACTTTTCTATATATTAGTTGTAAACATGGATGGGTGTGCAATATTATGTCAGTTTTACAAAGATGCTGCCTCGACGTCGCTTGAAGCTCTGGTTCTTTGAGGTACTTAAACAATATAAGATGAGCATGAGCATTGTAAAGTTGGAATGATTGAATCATTTGTTGTTGTAATTTGTAGGGACAGAGACAAATAGGAAGACTAGAGTATCAAAACTTAATTACACAGGATGGACAGAGTAATCCTAATGAAGCCTCGATGGCTTTACCTTGGAGGGCTTTGCCTCGGAGTGTATGTTGTGTTTGGAATTCAAATTGTTGTCGGTTTAGTCACGGCGGTGCTGGCTGTAATTGCCGGGTATTTATTATTTTGAATTATCTTCTGATAAGTCATAGTCTCATTGTACGAAATCATTAGTAATTCATGTACTTGTTTTGTACTCTTTTAGAATTTGTTTCAAGGTGTATCTTTATTCAGCTAATAATGCGGATGACAAAACTCGTGTAAAGTTGACAGTATCATCGAGATCATATACCATTCCCACTCCAAATCGCCAACCACGGCAAAAACTTGACATGCGATTGAGCGGATCGGCCATAATTGACGAAACCTTGCATGAAATGATTGACTTTGTTTTGAGGGACTACATTCATTCATGGTATGATTATGTTAGTGAAGACGACGAGTTTATACACGAGTTGAGAAAGGCATTGCAAGAAATATTGGTGAACCTCTCGTCAAGGTATGGGCTGGCTACGTTGGCACTTTCAACATGGTTTCTCTTGTTTAAATATATTATACTTACGTTATCTATTTACATTGCCTAAATTTCTTTCAGAGTCAAAGAAATTGATTGGATTCCGTTCCTAACAACTAGTCTAGTAGATGATGCGGCTTCCCATTTACGTCTCTATCGAACTGCACTGAACAAAGTAAAAGAAAATTCGAACCGTGATTTATTATCCGAATTTTTTGACCTGGAAGCAAGTATGGAAAAGAACTTGTGTAGAGATATGGTATGCATTGATGACTCTCATTTACAAGGTACCATATACAACTGCAAAGTGTAGCTCCTTATACTTGCATTTTAATTGGATGTATGATACAGGAATTTTAAATTTGATATTTGTTATGTGCAAATTTAAGATTATCTGAATGGCATCATGGAAAGCATAATGTACTTACTGCTTTCACCAGACATATATAGTTGCAGTCCAATTGGAGTTCTTGCGCAAGATTTGGTGGTTCAATATGTACTAATGCCTGTATTAAATATGATAAGTGATCCAGATTTCGTAAATCAGTATGTTGTGTGGTTGGTAAGTATGTGTTTTAGTAATAATTATACAATAATAGATCTTTGGTGATGATTGATAAAAGTAATTATTTTTCTCTCAATGATTAGTGTCAAGGATTTCCCATATCAGGTGAAGCCTTTCTTACTGTGATCCGAACTAGCGATAGTCAAGAGGAAATGACAGCAGTTGATACATTTTTTCAAGATCAGCACCTAGAATTGGTATTACATACTAAATAATATGGCATTATTGATTTGTAAATGTGATCGCAGATTTTTCGACAAGCTCCGCTAGCAGCACTATTTTTTGTTATTTAAAGAAACGCTTGCAGAATGAATTGGGTGAAGATAACTCAATGAAACAACAAGCGAAATATCTTGCACTGATTCGGAAAGCCGTTGAGCAAAGAATCAGCTCACTTAAAGATGGCGGTGAAGATGATTGGAATGAAGAATGGCAGAATTATTTGATGAGCCCTGGTGTCAAGCTACACAACTTGTCTTTGAATGAAATTTTGAAAGATAGTGTTGCAATGTCATACTTCTTGGATTATATGAATTCTGTTGGGGGTACAAATCATCTTCTTCTGTTTCTCAATACACATGGTCCGTGGTACAAGAACTTTAACCATTTTTATTTCATGAGATTTTCGAAATTAAATCTTAATAATTTTCTTCGTTACACCCATGAACAGCATGGCGAAATTCTGCAAACAATTCTATTTTGGCAATTGAAAGTAGCAACAAAAACGTTCAAATGGGGCGAGACGAAAGTGAAAATAACCAAGCAATGTTAGAATGCCTTCGAGATTCAGCTTCAAATGTATATGACGAATTCTTGGCTGAAACGGTAATATTCCATTACCTTACGTGTAATCGTAAATATTTAATGATGTTGGCGTGGGCGGTTAAAAATTCAAGCCTTGTTACTAATTTTTTAGGCTGTTCACAAAGTAAAGCTGCCGGAAAACGTAGTCAAACGCTTTCACATACAACTCCGAACCGAATCTATAAGATTATCCTTATTCGACGACATCCAAGAAACATTGGTGGATGTGATGCAGAACACAGAAAAGTTTTATCCTTCGTTTATTCGTAACAAGCTGTATGTTAAATGTCTGATGGAGTTGGATCTCTTGAAGGGTGATAGTATGTCCGCAAATAGTGGTTCTGATGAGGAAGATGAAGATTTATGTTCATTAGAAGAAGATATCATGGACCAACAAGATAGAGACATTGATGAATACCAAACATGCCGTGATTGCTTAAAAGTCAGAATGCAATCTTTAGGATTACGTTCAGATGAGTTATTGTGTTGGGAAAAGTCCTATTTGGATAAAAAGTACCGCTTGTTTGCTGAAATTATAGAAGCAGGTAACATAAATATATGTTTTATGTAATAACTCGATTTTCAAATATATGTAGTCCCTCAAATGAATATATATATATCAGTGTGCTGTTATGATATTAGTACAAGCTTAACTATAATTTCCCGTAGGTCTGACTTCAGAGAAAGGGAAACAATTTGGAGTTTACGCTGTTGCAGTCACAAGAAAAGGAATAGGAGATGGCATTGAGAAGAAGTGGCATATATATAGAAGATACTCGGATTTTTACGACTTTCACCAATGGATAAAATCAAAGTGGATGCGAATGAACAAAATAGAATTCCCAGGAAAACAAGCTTTTGGTACAACAGACAGGTCGTTTCTTGAGAAAAGGATGGCTGCTTTAAATAAATATCTTCTAATTATTTTTTCCTTCACGTCGGAGCAGGTTAACACGCAAATCTAATAATCATTATTATAAACATAAACATTAAATTACTAAATTTACACTCGCAAATCATTTTTCATTTAAATAGTGCTTTGGAGAGTCCTTGCAAGATGCACTTTTACATTTCTTCGAACCCGGAAATTATCAAGTCAAGAAAAAACAGTTGAGTGAGAAGTTGGATAACTTTGTGAATCCTTTAAAGCAGTCGGTTAAAACCGTTACACATGCAGTTAAAAGTGCACCGGATTCATTCATTAATACATTTGATGGCTTTACAAAAATATTTTCTTCCAAGTCTCCGGAGAGTGATCAGTTTAACACTCTTAAAGTCGGATCATCGATCGATACAGAGGTATGCTAATTACACAACACGGAAGTACTATTCCTTTACATATGTTTAAAATTCTAATATTTGATATCCTTTAGGTTGATGACAACATTCCACTTAGAATTATACTGTTAATGATGGATGAAGTTTTTGATCTGAAGTCACGAAATCAGTGGCTTAGGCGGAGAATTGTTGCCTTTATTCGTGAAATCTTGAAGGTGGCTGAATTTGTTAACATTTTCCAAATAGTTATTCTGTTAATTTATATTTTAATAATTTAGTTTTTTTCTTAGGCAATGCTCGGTGATACTATCAATCGACGGATTGTGGATTACGTAGCCTATCTCACCTCTCCAGATAGAGTTTCAGGCTATTTAAGAAATCTGCAGTAAGTTTGAGTTTGAATCAAGATATATCTGAGATTTGAAATTTTTCTGCAATTTTAAATGTGCTTTATATTGATGTGGGTAACTATTGTTATCTAGACGAACGCTTTGGCCTAATGGGCAAAGAATAGGACAAAGTAGTAACCGAGACACTCATACAAAGATGAGAACTAGAGTAGCTGCCAAGGCCGCACTTTTGTCATGCATATCAGGTATTGTATTGCAGCTTATACCTTCTTTTTCTTCTGTAAATAGTATAAAAAACTTTATCATTTAAGTTGATTTTAACACACACAAAATTTAAATTTGTTTATAGACGAATTGAAGCGTCTTCTTGGAAGTGACACAACTAGGCGTGGAGTCCTTTGCGTATTTGATCTGTTGCAAAACCGCGTTCTTAATCGGAGGCTTACGTTGGTACTTTTTGAAGGAATTCTCAAAACCTTGTTTCCAGACAAGCCACTTGTCAGTATTATTCAACGTCTCCATTACCGATCCAATCGTGTGGGTAAAAATCGACCATTTATAGTTCCCAACTCTAAGCTAAATCCCGGTACTTCAGTGACAATGGCTCACTTATCGCCTAGGGGTTCACGAAAGAAAAAGTCGGCGTAATGTAGAATATTTATAATAGATTATTTATCGTGTGATTGGACGTTTCACTCACAAAACCGTACCCTTCATACTATCGCAATTTAAATCTGGACGTTATATATACGATTGCTGCGCATTCGTTCTTCTGTTTTCGTATATATCTTTTAATGCTTAACCATGATAAAGCATTCCGTGTTTTTTAACTTGTATAAATACAACTTGGCGGTACAAAGTTGGCTTTAATGATTTCCATATTTACGTTGAGCTTATTTAAATATATGTGGATCGTATACCTTTTAATTTTTCGAAAATATTTAATCAATGTGCCTTCACAATGTCAGGTTATTGTTTTACATACAACTATGTGCACTCTTACATGTTTAAAGTACATCAAATCAAGTGTGGGCGAAGAAAGCATTTCACTTGAAGTTCAAACGTTTGTATTGAGAATGTAAGTAATTATAAAAAGCTATTAGCCTATAGGTTACAAAATACAAGCATTCATCTATCGATACATATTACACCACCTTTCTCTGTGATAGAAGATTACCTTCATAGCAAACATGTACATTGAATGGATTAAGGTTACTGCCTATTGTTACATTAATGTCTACAAGAGACACTTTTATATTACTTCAACACGTGAAGCTTTTCCGCAACCAAAATGAAAATGCTTGAATAATAAATACTTAAAACTTTATGAAACGATGGACCAATTTTCAATCTATAATATCTAGCAAATGTTTATTCATAGCAAAGAAAATTATTCATTCACATAATAGTATAAAATGCTGCATGATGATAATGAACAAACATCGGAACCGTCATTTATGCATAATGCCTGCTGATAATATAATCATTCAACAGTAAAATGAAGGGTTAACGGAATTGTTAGCAGATATGGATAACACAAATAAAGTAAAGTGATGCTGCTATTCCTGTCGCTGAATTTGTGACTGTGACTAACCATGAGTGGGTTTTACTGGCCAACTATGCATGGACTGAAGTACTTACATGGAATCACATTGACAATCAGCAAGTCATATAGCACATAGCTGACATATATAACATTCATCATACATTACACAGCATTTTCCGTCTATGAATTTCATCTGCAAATATGAACAAAAAATGAAGTATTATAGTTATGAGCCAATATGTTCGTTATCTTATCTTCTGCAAACAAATGTGTAAAGAAACACATTGATTCACTATGAAGGCTCTTTTGTCACTAGTTTGTGTGCAGAAATTACGTAATAAAGATGCACAATTTGTCTGTCTGCTTGGCATAAATTAGTTGCGTTTAAATAGAATGTTAGATGCAAAAAATACTATTCTGTATCTATAAATGTTCTAGTTCACAAATATTCCTATTCTATGTCTCTACAAATGTTATGATCCAATATGGGGCAATGTGAAATTTCAAAAATGAAAATATTTTAATTAAAAAATGAATAGTATTTGTTGTGATTAACTAAAAAATAAAATCGATAGAATGTATAAATCAAATAAATGTCATTCGAATATATGTTGTATGTTGCTTTTTAGTAAAGATTGACTAGTCAGGCCAGGCCCATATAAAACTTACCTGAACTAAAAGTTAGGTTCTTCTTTACACCTGTAGATCTATTATTAACGTGCAGAACAGAACCGAACTTGAAAGCATTAGAGGCATTATACTAATTATTCGAACTATAAGATGCTTTTAAATGTGGAAGTGAGTAATTAGTAGTTACACGAAATTTGTGTTAGACGCACATAGGAGAATACAGCAAACATCTTAACAATGGAAAACGATCAGACTGATTATAGCAGATCTTCTCCTAAGAAGAAATCTGGTACGGCTGTGTCGAGTATTATTGGTTTTTGGTTTTCATGTAGGTGTAAATTATTTCTATAATTATGATGTTCTTATTTGACTTTTAGGATTTTTTAATGACCTAAAGCAACAAAGAATAACTGCTTGGAAGCTCAGATATACGGAAAGTTCCGTTTCACCTGTGTTTATTGGTTATGGAGCATTTCTGGTGGCATTAGGTATTGCTGTTCTCCTTGTATCGTCGAACAACTCATCGGATATTAAAGAATTTAAAATTGACTACACCTTTTGCGCTAATGTGGCAAATGTTTCCGTAACATGTGCTGAATATATTCAAAACCCTCAAATCTGGTCTATGGAAAATTTTCAAATTTGTCAATGCAAAGTACAGTTTGAGCTGACAAAACCTATGAAGGTATAAAAGTAAATTGTTTAATTTTGACCCATTGCAAGAAACACTAATTAATCTCAATAATCGATCGATGCCAACTATAGGGTGACAAAATATATATCTACTATGCTCTTGAGAATTTTCATCAAAACCTCCGCAAATATGTTAAGTCAAAAGACGATGACCAGCTATTAGGATTAATTGGCAGCTCCGAGCAACCTGCTGAGCCCGTAAAGGATTGTCAACCGTTTGATAGAGGTAGTAATAATATGCAGTATCAGAGAAGGCAACACCAGAAGGATACGATAATACAGCGATGATGAGAAAAACAAAAAGAGTTTAAAATAATTATTGGTGCTCTATTGCAGACGACAACGGAACAATAATTTTTCCATGCGGTGCTGTTGCAAATTCCATGTTTAATGACTCAATCCAACTGTACTATGAACACGATTTGCAAGGGGATGTTCCAATCGTTCAAAGGAGACGAGGCATTGCTTGGTCAACCGATGTGGGGTATAAGTTCAAGAATCCGCCTGAATTTTACAACAAAAGTCACCCAATTTGGGGCCGGTTTACAAAGCCAAAAGGTATATAGCAATCTTCCCCAACATTCATCCAGGAACTCTGTTGTTAGTCGTGCTTATAAATGAGTTTGGTATGTTAAGATTGGAATAGAACAATATGGGATTTAGACGATAGTGACCCAGAAAACAATGGGATGGAGAATGAAGATTTTATGGTTTGGATGAGAACCGCAGCATTTTCAAAGTTTAGAAAGATGTACAGAATTATCGACACAGCATCCCAAGACATATTGGAAACCGGATTGCCAGCAGGAACGTACCACCTGAAAATTAACTACAGTACGAGAAGTTAACTATTAACTACGAAATCGGATGTGAATGAATGCCACTGTTATCCATTTTCAACTTATTCCATCTCTTGACAGCTTATGAGGTAACCTCTTTCCAAGGGACGAAAGGGATTGTGTTAACAGCCCCAACAATTTTTGGACAACAAAACATGTTCCAAGGAATTTTTTCAATAAGTCTGGGTGGGATATCGTTGGTTTTGGGGTTGTTGTTTCTTTTATGTGGATACACATGCAGACATGGAAAAGGGTAAGGTAAATTATATATTTTTCATACTTTTCTCACGTCACCCCATTTTTTCCACTGTGAATGCCTTCCACCAAGGGTGTATCGGTGTATGACAACTTTTAACCTTTTCTACTTTGCAGATCATTCACGAAATCGAATGTTGTGATGGACTAGCTTATCAACAACGTATTTAATGTCAATCCCACGCAAATAAATTTTATTTTTCTTACGCTGCTTCAATTAGGTACAGTCGGCTACGAAAGCGAAACTACCGAGATTTATTCTACATCCAAAGAAAACGAAGACGAATATGGCTTTATCCAAATCATTTTTCAGTTACGCCTGCTTTAAAAGCGCTTATTTTTTTACTTGTTTGTGGCACCTTATCGCTTTTAATTTTTGTATTTGGTTAGAAATGTGTAAATAATATCAGTTCCAACTACTCTTGTCCTTGACCGAACCTGAATAATAAAGCGGGGCAATGTAAGATTTTCATATTGATGAAAGCTGAAGTTTTATAATAGATGAAAGTAGAATGAAAGCACAGCAAAAAGCAGCAAGGAATCAATCAATCAATCATTTTTAATTTTACTCAAACTGCGTTTAGCAGCTTTTAAAGCAAAGTCGTGCTTAAAGTATAGTAATACATATATCTCATCTCCCTATGAATTTGACGTACAATGCAATGTTTTGTATAAAGGAATTACTATACAGTTTTTGGGTTTAAGCAAACAGCATTTAGAATAATAACGCGAACTACATGATAACTAGAATTAGTTTTAGTTGAACCTGGTAGCATAATTTGGATTACATGCAGACAAATAATTGTTTGAAGACGACTTTACAATAACACGAATCACTCCAGCGTTCGGACTTCAGTGTCTGTTCTACTCTAGTTCATTGAATCAGAAGAGAGTGTTAATGATGTCAAGCTGCTTCTTCGATTTGGACTTACTCCCAAGTTTTCCCAATTTATCCAGGAGAGTCGAGCTGTCAAATCTGAATCACAATGCCCCAAATCATATTATTTTATACTAAAATCTCTTTACTTTCACTTTGTAATTTCCGAAAGCTACTACTAGGGCATTCACTGCGACTTTCTCCTGAAAGGTTACAATTTACTTGATAAATTCATTACACTTACCACTCGTGTTCCATGCAGCTGCCTGATCGCATTTAATTTCTCCCTTTAAACATTTTTCAACATACGTCAGTGGATCATATTTTGAAACAAGAACTTCTCTCAACAACGCTATGTATGCAATCGCCAATCGCAGAGTGTCAATTTTTGACAATCGTTTCTCATATGGAAACGTTGGAACATGAACCCTTAACTCATCGAAAGCTGAGTTAATGCTGTAAATTAAAATGTAATGCATTCATGAACCTTTCACCATAATGACGCTCCAAGAAACTTTAACGTTAAATATAAATATGAATTTTGAACAAATACATGGGAATCCTGGGTTCTGACCTTGGAACGGAACGCAGCATTCGCTTCCTCTCCCTTATATTCGCGGAATGTCTCTGCATTTTGTAGGGCCCTCCAGGTGGGTAATAATTTTCTGGCCCTTCGATCCTTCCACTTTCGTCTGAAGAATGACCAATATCAGATTTTTACTTCAGTGCTTTCATTTTTCATTTGAATATATAAGCCTAAGACATTGTACTCCAGAAATTAGAAATAGACAGTAAGTCTCAGATTACCCACCGTGTTACATGCTAACAAAACAGTTGCAGTTCTCAGTATTATGTATGTATACTCTACAACTATCTCCAAAAACACTCCAAAATATTAAGGCAAAATTGTTCATTGTTATTTTTTATACTGACTGTAGGATTTGTGCTGCAATATATTTTTTGAGCATTGTCGAACTGAGTTCTGTCATATCATGTGGAGTGAGCATAACTTGATAATAAAAAGTTTAAAAACAAATACAACTCGGTTATGTAACATGATATTACCTGTCACTCCAAAATGATGATTTCCACCTTGCCCAGATGTGGAAGCGACATTGCCACCTGCTAACTCCATTCTAGTGGGCCCTTGATTCATGTTCGCAAAAGCACAAGCTGGGAGATCATCTTGCTCTAGGTCTTCCATTTCTACGGGTGTCATCCCCACTTGGGTGGACATCTGCTGTTGCTGAGACGCGTACTGGTGATGCATGATATTCTGCGATCTTTCGTTTTGCTCACAACTATAATCACTAATTGCATGGACACTTTCACAAAACTCCTCTGGTGTATTGCTGCCGAGATTAGATCGATGAGTGAGACTGTTCTGATGGTTGCTATTGCTTTGAATATGCGGAAGATGATGATGATGATGGGTTAGACTCAAATCGTATTCCGAATGGATATCGAGTGAACCACCAGCTTTATGCAGAGAACATGTCGTCGCTGAAGAAACTGAGGGATGTGAATGGGAATGTGAGTGTGGAGAGGGCCCAGAATTACTAGTCACCGTGTCTGGTGAAAGTCGAAAATGATCGCAATTGTATGAACTATCCATTCTAAAAACACTGCTGCAGAGAAAGATTTATACTTTGGAAGTACTTTGGAATTCTAGGTTGTTTGAGATGAAATATGACTAAGAAAATCACTTTGGGGGATATCAAGTAATAATTATACAAACAATCTACACGATTCTGTAACCCCTATTTCTTGTTTAGCTTCTCTATATCACCGTGATCTATGGAAAACCAAATTCAGTCAAAACTATTGAACTGAATTATATAAACATGACTGGTAATGATAATTGGCATAAATTGAAAATCTATTATACCCTTATCAGAAGTTATGTCCTCAAAAATCTAAAGTCCTTTCTCTTTGCCCCAAAACGTTAATAAACACAGCCAGACTCTGCGTATTTGCTAAAAGTATTGAATTTACTGCCCTTTATATGGTTAGTATATTGTATATACTCACTTTCATTTAACTTTCACAGATCTTGACGTTCTTACTTAATGGTTTGATTTCACCGAGCACTAAATGAGATCTGAGAGGCTGTGTGCAACTGACACCACTCATCGTATGGACTTGACAACTGAAAATGAGGAAAGTGAAGGGAGAATAAAAGGGGAACATGACTGGAACAAAAAATTACTGTGTGCTATAACGCATACCGTAGATTTCCCAAGCTACAACAACGATTCTTCACCGAAAAAGATACTCTTCTAGATATTGTACATTGAGATTCCGACTTTCCCCAAATGTCCTATTTGTGCTGGTTTGTATAATACCTCTTTATATTACATATTACAATGCTTTAAAAGACTTGGCAAGTACATTGGTTGTCGAATATTTATATCAAAATAAAGGTTAGCGGTAGATAATATAATCTAGCTTCTAGTAGTAAAACCTTTATGAAATAAATGAACATATCGTACAGAAATAAAGCAACTTTTAAGTCAGTATTTACATAGAAAATAGAAATAACATTTTTGAAATAGAAAATTCATGAAAGGGATTTCATACAGTATTTTCCCATGAACCACTTATTATGTAAGAGGTCTAGTTGCCTTCAGTTTGTTCTTAATACACATACACTTTGCTTTACTATCCTGGCTTGTTTCCTTTATACACATTTACTCTTACAATCCTAGTACGGAACGACGGCTACATTCGATCGACTTCCTAGGGAAAAGTAAAATCACTAATTTCGTAGGTCTTTCGGTTCCTACTTCTGAACCGCCTGCTTGCCTTGAGAACCAATCCCAGTCCCTTGTCCGATGCGAATGGGTAGGGGCTTAAACACCACCCATTGCCAAGATTTCCCCGTTTAAACGTTGCAACACGGTCATAACATATCAATACACCGACCAACTTGTCTAAGGCGTACAGTGGGCTATGTTGTGTGTGAATAAAGGACTCTATGTTGTATAAAATAGCAAACGCAGTCACAAAAAAAATCATTCGCACTTGACTTCATGAAGGACTCGGATTTCCTGAGCTGTTTCCTCATTTCCAAATTTCAACTCAACTACATGAGATACAAGCTTAACATTTGCATAATTATCAATATAATGCCAATTTCCTAATTATAGATATATAGATGCGTCATAATGTAAAGTGAGGTAAATCACATCTTAATTCTTTATCTTACAAGGCTGCATTTTGCAGGTATTAAAGGAGACGTTTCGATCGTTTGCAGATTCAAAAAATTGTGGAGAAACAGAACGCATAAAATAATACATGTGGACTCGCATAATGGCTGGTATAAACGATGAAAAGGTTTTAAATTATTGTTTCTGTCCCTGACAGTCATACTTTTGATTTTGTTTTATGATTATGCTGCAGACTTCGACTTTCTCTATCTAATAACATAAAGTAAGCTCAATCTTTTTATTTGTGAGTGCACAAAGATATGGCCAAAGTTTCCCGTTAAAAACAAGATCAATAAGTTCCAGATATTCTTCACCCCACCTCATTTTCAACCAGATTTTGCTTTTGTCGTCTTGTTGCAATCATCATCATCACACTCGTATTCTTAAGAAAACTTCCAAATCCAAACCTACCATGTAACGTGGACAAAAAAAAGTTCAGATAATAATAGTAGTGAATAGATCCGTCTGATTCTCTGACAATTTGTCAGCTTCAACTTTAAGCCCATCGATGGGTACTACTTATATGAGCTTTGGTTAAATAGTTTGTTAAACAAGTTGGAACGTTTATGATGAGCAAATACCACTTTTAAACAATGTGATCTCTATTCAACCGCATTAAAGTATTCAGCAAGCGCATTTTTTTCAGTGTTGAAAAGATCATCATGAGTATGAGAGTTTTTTCCAGGTTCAATGGTATAAAAAAAGAGGATCTGATTTCCCATGACTTGTTCTCCAGCATTTGTTGGCCATAAACGCATGTAATTTGTTTCCGATCATCAACCCGAAAAATACATAATCACCACCGTTTATCACTCTATTTGTCTATTTACGTTATGTATTTCCGAAACCGGACACACACACTGATACAATGTCAGTGACAATAAGTTACATTGTATTATACAACAAATGTGACAAGATTAGGGCGATGATGATTTCATACCGGTCTCTGCCACTTAAAAGAAAGGACTTTCACTTGCACCCAGTCATTATTTTAAACTCTCCCATGAGCTGGTTCATAGAACCAATGCACTTGATAATAGATTTGACTTGGGTGATGTGAATGGGATGACAACTCACCAATTCTCGACCACCGTTCCCCTATTCTGTTATGTGTGCAATTTATCCACAGCCATTGAAGCATGAAACCAACCGACCCTCAATATGCACACAGCTTAAGGGTGAAGTGTAGGGTGCAACAGACATTATATACATAAGTACACCGTGAGACGATAACTGTTAGAAACATTCCACTCTTGCGCGTGCAATCAACAACCAGTGTGTAATGTGCAGGCTCACTGAAGTTGCTGGAAGAACTGGGGGATGTGAAACTATGAATTAAATCTCATCTGAATGCTGGTTTATGCACACGGCATGCACTTCTCCGTCTAGCTCTGAAACTGTTTGAGGGGTAGAATCTGATCTATGGACACACGACCAAACGTATGTTACAGCACAAGATGTTTCCCGTCATGTCAAAATGGAATTGAAATTTCACGGATTGCGGCTTGTTTGTAAATACTAGATGTGTGGCTGACGCTCTTTCTTTTGTATTTTATTCATTGAATAATTTCGAGTAAACTGATGGAACAGTTAAATAGCATACCCTGACTGAATGAGTGTGGAAGCGATTTTGTGTACTTATGTAGTGACGTGGTGATAAGTGTGTCTTCTTTTAAATCGGCATTTCAAAACTGAAAACCAACGGCGTGTGTCGTATTAATCGTAGAAACGCACCATCACGCATATTCAGTGCACACAACTTTCCTACTTTTACGCAAAACCATTTTGAAAAAAACGATTATTTTCTACGTCAATTCTCTGCAGCCATTTATTTACAATCCCATGAAATTAATATTCATTGGACACAAAAACAATGACCTATAAAATCATTCCGTTGTGCTATTTTGGTGGAATATACTATTATGTTCAAGCCCAATTCTATTCTGCCCCTTCGTGCTTTCTAAATGCTGAAAAAAGTTTAAAGTTTTTTAAACCTTGAAACGTATGCAAAAAAGATGAAATTGTTGAAAAATTACAAATCTTTAAATGGTTTATTTAATTATTACATTACTGAAACTGCTATCTAGATTTATATTTCTTTCTCCCACACCGGTATAATTTAAATACAGAAACCAGAAGTACTGAATAGAATGTTGGAAGTAAGCACATAATTAACAATAGCAAAAATGAAACTTCCTGAGAGTACGGAATTTTTCATATTGTCAGTTCATTATATTGTTATTTATATACCATAATCTGTTACACTAACTACCTTTCATAGCATATAAACAAAAACATTTGTTCATCATCACATCAATAATGCATTTATACACGAAACTCTTTCGTCTGTTATTTTACTTAGATATATTCAAAGAGCATACTATATTTAGCATTTATTATTTTATATTTATAATATAATACAACTACCTCACTTTCACTCCTAATCAATAAGTTTTACTATTACATACGACTTTTCTGACCAAACTTTGGTTGCACCGTCTAATTATCGATACTTCTTTACACCATTTTGATAGTTGTGTCTCATGTGCTTATGATCCCATACAATTGATGGTCCACGAGGAATGGCAATTCGATAATTATCTTTATCGCTTTCTGGTTTTTTATGGGGTATTGATACTTTCTCCGGTTCTTGCAAAACTGTCCGTGTTTCATATGAAGAATCTCGTAATCCTTCGCGTCCTCGAGACATGCCCGGTTCTTGCTGTCCCGTGTTCCACCTGAAGAATCTCGTAATCCTTCGCGTCCTCGAGTCATGCCCGGTTCTTGCAAAACTGTCCGTGTTCCACCTGAAGAATCTCGTAATCCTTCGCGTCCTCGAGACATGCCCGGTTCTTGCAAAACTGTCCGTGTTATACCTGAAGCTCGTAATCCTTCTGGTCCTCGAGTCATCTCTGGATTCTGTAAAACTGTCCGCATTTCACCTGAGCCTCGCAATCCTTCGCGTCCTTGAGTCAAGCCTGTATCCTGAGAAACTACCCGTTCTTGTAAAGCTCCACTTGTTCTACATGGCTCTTGTAGCACCACCCGAGGCCTATTCCTAGCTGCCGGTTGTGTCACTGCTTCTGTTCTACGAGACTCTTGTGGAGGCACACGTTTCCATTCTGACTCTAAAAGAAAAACCTCATCGTTGTAATACATTTAGTTAACGGTAAGGCAAACACATCTTCTCAGTGTTTAAATTTTTAATAGTATTTCATCGTCAACATATACCTTCGTAATGGATTGGTTGACGCATTTTTACTGACTCAGTTTTGACAATTAAGTTTTCTGATCTTGAAGTACTTGTATCCAACGTGAGAGAGTCCAATTTCTTCAACGCAGCAGAAAAGACGCTATCCTTTGCGGCCAAATCGTCTTCCATTTGATGGCCGCTAACTGTTTCTTTGAAAGCATGATTTCCAAAAGGCCAAAACTAAACCAAAATCAGTTATTACTTCCTCAATTTAAAAAAAAAACTTTAAAACAAGCCAATCTTTTCGTTTTCTCCTACTCTACACTAACCTCTATCTCATAACTGTAGTAAACTGTTCCATAAATTTCGTAATCAGGCAGTCTTCTTAGTTTATAAAACAGATCCCTGGAATAGACTTTTTCACAGAATAATGTTTCATATCTGCCAGGCTCAACGAGTTTGTCATTGGAGGATTCAGCTTGTCGGCCCGTCGTGTATCCATACTTAAAGGTTGGTTTTGATTCTGTGGCCATTGACGTGCATTTATCCTTCTCCAAAGATACTGACTCATTATTAGCAGTCGTAACTTGATGTCTGCGATTAGCATCTATATTCGCAGATGCTTGCCGTTGGAAAAACCCTGTTCCTTCAGTGAATGCCATCCATGACGATTGAGGTTGCGGTGGTGTCGCTACATAGAAAAACTACATATTTAACCATACTTCTAATGGTTTGCACATGCCATAGACCTTAACTTATGTCAATGTATTTACATGCTTGCATGGGTGGCTGATAACAATTTTTGAAGCCACTGCTACTATACTGAGGAGTCAACGTATTTGGGTTCTCTCTCCGTATGTCCATCGTTCTTCTCGAAGATACACTCAAGGAATTCGTCTGTGGCAGGTAGAGCTTGGTCCGCGAAGCGTACGTTGGTAATTTTGTGGGTACCTGGTATTGTCTTCTTGAGATAGGAATTGAGATCCCCGCTTCCTTTCCTGCAATATTCCAAAATATGTTTATGTAAATTTCAACATTTTCCTATGCCACACTACTTAATTAGGTTTCCTCTTAGTCGGGACTGCCGTGCCAGTGTCAATTGATATAACATTATACCCCAAAATATATTGAATGGGAATCAGAGATACTATTCATTCTAAAGGATTATATTCCTTATATTTTATAAATATTGAATATTTCCACGAGCTGTAATTTACACTACCATAATACCTTGGTTGAGATTAATCCATACACTTGAAAATGAAATACGATTACCATGATTATGATCACCATATTTTGCGGATAATAATGCAAATTGCCCATGTTTTGTCTGACCATCAGCCATCAGGATTTGAACTTACTTTCAAACTGCTCCTCGAACTTGAACCTGTCAAAATTCTCGGGTTTAACAGTGCGATGAAAGGTTTCGGTATCCAGGTTTACAAGATCAGGGTAACCATAATCTTCCCGCTCTTCGTTCCCCAAATGACTCAACCTGTACCGCTCACTACTTCTACTACTTCTCTTCTCCGCAATTCCGCGGAACAAAACCCTGCGATTCTCCAGTTTAATAGGTATAGCCGTGCGAGTACAACTTCTCATCATGGTGGACACCGGTCGCGTAGGTAGACTTTGTACTGGATCATAATTCCCGAAGTTCATCCCCGGCTTGCCTTCTTCAACGAAAGCTCGACAAATTTTCTGAATGGGAGACCTAGATCTCTTACTCCTTGAGTCGGTTTCATCATCCTGGTCTTCAAAGTATACTGGAACGCCGTCAAGGTTGTGTTGACGTTGGTATCCATCATTATAACCGCCTTTCCTCCCATCATCCTCCTCGACGAGAGTTGAGTAGTATCGATTTCTCCCCGAGCTCCAGTTCCAACAATTCCCATCAGAACGTGATGTATTCATTGTTGACAGCAAATCTAAAACTTATGCCCTAACTGGCAGAACTGACTGCTAAACCGTACATTCACTAATCTAACTACGCACGCTCTAGTTAATAGTCAAATGAGAGTACTAATATTAATATTATTTAATATTAATGTTATTTTGGTTAATTGATTAACAATAATTTTGAATGTGTAAAAACAAGGTAGACAATGCCTAAACAGCGCAAGTACATTTCGAATGAGATTTTAGAGAAGAAGATCAAGCGTGAACAACTTATGACCAATCGGTGTTTACTAAAACGCAACTCGTGGACATCACCCAATGTCTCGAATATCTTGCTACTCGACGCCGTACCCGATCAACCACAGAGTCTTTGGTCTTGACGTTGCAAAAATTTTACATTTGTTACTACGTCGGAATTTAGAATTCTTGATGCTCAGTGATGACTACACAATCAATGCTGTAGCATAAATTCTACTATTTTATGTTTACCTACAAACTTTGATAAGCTTACCAATAATTTTGATAAGCTTGAACTATCCAAGAAATTCCACTTTTTCACAAACTCAAGCAAGAATGAGAGAAATGACGCAGTCAACAGTAATAACACTCACCTAAGAAGCTGCAATTAAATCTAGTCGCCAGTTGGGTGGGCCTTAATGGTGAAACGATGACTTCCTTCCACTAAGGTAGTTAATTATGAATAACTGGAAACACTTTTTATATGACTAAATGAATATAAGAAATAAATGTAAGCAAGCAATGTAATGTGCTGATGTGTTTTAAGAGATGATGGCGATGTTTGAAATGTTTTCAAATGCATTCATATTCCTACTACATGCACATATCGAGTACGTACCTTATATTTTTCGCGGCTTCTTACTAAAATTATGCGTACAATATTATAATGATCCTTAAAATTTTACTTAAAATTAAACTTTAAAGAACGAAGGCTTATGGGTCTTATGGAATCCGAACGAACAGCGAAACAGCCATAAGAAATTAATGTGAAGGACAAGAAATAATATGCATAATGGGAAAATTGCCGATAAAATATTTTTCCTTTAGGGGAGACACTGGATTTGAGCATTTTTCATTTACATACGTACGGATATTCAGGATATGTACACTTCTATCGTCTGCAGTTTGCATGTTGCTTTTTTTTAAAAAAAAAATACACGGATGAAGATCAGTAAGCAAAACTTGATTCATATATGACAGTGACGCAGACAAACTTCGTTTGGAATCTTCCTAAACCCTAATCATAATCCATTCATTTCTTAGATTTTCGTCTCATGATTCCCCAAATCAAAAATTTCATAGCATAGCATTTCATGGAGTGGGTTTACTATTAGAATTAGTTTGTTAAACCTCTTTGTTCTTTGAAAATCATGCTTCCATTTGTAAATCGATCATCATTGTTGTGTTGCGTTTACACTTTACAGCCAACTTTTTCCACTATCATTATAATTGATTTAATCGAATGGAGAAGTATGTCATCTTAATCTGAATATCTGAAGTTAACCACTTTATCTCATGAAAATATCCTTCAATTCTATAATTTTATGGTCTCAGTATGGTAATAGTTGAAAATGCTTGTTCTCACTTTTGTTGTGGATATTGATAATTTAAAATACGCCGTATGCCTAACTTCCATTCTTTTTGCTTGTCCGACTTGTACTCTTAAGCTGGAGATATCTGCTATGCGTGCAATGCTGTGAAGTGAGCACAAACCAGGTAAGTTGTGCTTTGTCTGCTTACATGAACACAAAGATAAGCTGGTCCGATACATCCACTAGCGTTTGCATTTGACTGGACTTTTTCCAAAACTACAAGCTATAATACATTGCTATGTATGTAACATGAAAGAAGTCTTCGTCTTTACTTTTGCATTGAGTGAAGTGGAAGTGCTGTAGCATTACGATGCGATTACAGTGCAGCACATGTGGCTGAAGGTCACGTAGCTGAGAATGAAAATGAATACAGAGTATAAGTCACAAGTGTTCTGAATGACATTTATTTAATGTAAAGGTTGGAAACGTAGTAGGATGATCACATCTGTTTAATCTGCACACGAGTTTGTGAGAGTCTTGGTTCACTACAGGGAAGCAGTAACAAAACAAAATACCTTGTGTAAACTGTAAAGTGCCGAAACAGCTTTGATCACATAATATAATTCTGTGCATGATGTGCAATGTCAGGTTATAAGGTCAACCTGTATGATTGACCCAAAACACACGACTGTTACTTTTGTTGAAGACATTTGTCACTGGAGTACCCAAGAGAAAGTGCCGTTACATAATCCTTTAGCACGCTGCATATTATACACGCATAGGTGGAATATTGCTTTCTACCCATCTTTTATAAAATATTATTATAGTTGGGTTGTCTTAGCTGTGACAGTAACTCGTTACCTTACCCGTTATGCACAAGCCTTTCTAGTAGAGAGTTTAAACAAGTTGTAGTACATCAGTTTCTCCTTTATTTGTACCGGAAATTGTCAAAGGGTAGTCTTAACTTTCCCTCAGCTCAAATATTAAATCAGAATGTCCTTTGGAAGTAAACTTTTAACTAGAAGGGGAATTGCCCTACTTCAGTTCTCATCAGTAGGAAAAACTCCTTGCGGCGGTTTTAGAACGTTTACCACCTCCAAAGCAAATGTGTGTGGATTAAATATATCTCGCAATTACTCATCGACATCTACAGTTGATGTAGAGCTAACAAGTGTTCGTTATAAAGATCATGTTCAAAGAGGCAACTTCGCCGCATTGCAACCAGATGATGTGTCGTTCTTCCGAGAAAAACTGGGAAAGCATCGGGTAATTACGGATCAGTCCGATCTCGACGGATACAACGTAGACTGGCTTCGCATTGTCCGAGGTTTGCATAATGTTTGCATGAAATTGATACATGAAATAGATTTTGTTTGCAATCAGTTGTAAACTTCTTTTTTTTGGTTTTGGTACAATTATTTTTCGAACATTAGGCTCAGGGAAGATTGTTTTAAAACCGAAAACCACTGAAGAAATAAGCATAATATTAAAGTATTGCAATGACCGGAATCTTGCAGTCTGTCCTCAAGCTGGGAACACAAGTCTTGTTGGAGGAAGTGTGCCAGTTTATGACGAGGTCATATTGAGCACTTCCCTAATGGATGCTGTTATTAATTTTGATGAATGGTCAGGTATATTAAACTCCTTGATTGTACGGACAACTTTTTTTTTAAAATTATTGGTGACATTATAGCTAGTCTCCAAACAAACGATAAGGCACTTTCTTAAGTTTGCTTATAATTTATATAAGGTGTTCTGGTGTGTGAGCCGGGTTGCATATTGGAAAAGCTAAATGACTACTTGCTGGACAGAGATTTCATTATGCCCCTAGACCTGGGGGCCAAGGGGTCATGTCAGATTGGGGGCAACGTTTCCACAAACGCAGGTTTGCTGCACATCATCAGTATTTTTTCCTGCTTCGATATATGACTTGTCTCCAACAATCCAGTTCCTTTTTTCTGCTTTTTAAGGGGGACTCCGACTGCTACGCTATGGAAGTTTACACTCAACGGTATTGGGTTGTGAAGTGGTAATGCAACAAGCAATATACATATTAATATAACTTAACACAAACAATGCAACACAAGGTCTGGAAAATGCAGGTTCTTTTTTGGAATCTATTGTTTAAAGGTCAATCTTTTGTTTTAGGTTTTAGCAGATGGAACAGTCCTAGATTTGATGAGTACAATGAAAAAGGACAACACTGGATACGATCTCAAACATTTATTCATTGGAGCGGAAGGAACATTGGGAATTGTCACCAAATTAGCAATTCAGTGCCCTGCAAAACCAAACGCTATCAATCTAGCATTACTTGGTAAACTGGTTTGTTCCTATATGTTGACTCCTCGTCCTCATAAAATTACGTAGCTGATTGCGTTTTTTACAATTACAGGTATGGACGGCTTCGACAAGGTGCTGACAACCTTCAAAAGGGCAAAGAGGGATCTTGGAGAAATTCTTTCCTCTTGTGAGCTAAAATTTTTGAGTTTTTAGCCTTTCATTAATTATTCATCAGAGTAATCAATTGTTTAATTTGTAGGTGAGTATATCGACACTGCTTCTATGGAATGCGTAACCGGAAACTTAAACTTGAAGTTACCAATTTCCCAGTCGCAATTCTACATGGTAATAGAAACATCAGGATCTTTAGGGGAACACGATGAAGAAAAGCTAAACAACTTCCTAGAAGATATTATGGAAGAGAAGATTGTAAGCGATGGGACCATTGCATCTGGGTCAACTCAAATCAAGGTAATAATTTGCAAACTGTGCAAAGTTTAGTCTACAGTGCATAACAATGATAAGTATTCAAAATCTCTTGAATACCTTTCATTTTCATTTCTAAAGGACATATGGGCATTGCGAGAAAGGATCGCTGAGGCATTGCTAAAAGATGGATACTGTTATAAATACGATCTATCCATCCCATTGACTGTTTTTGATGAGCTTGTTCAAGATATGAGAACGCAACTTGGGATCGGGGCTAAAAGAGTTTGTGGCTACGGACATTTGGGGGACAGCAATATTCATTTGAACATCACCTCTGAGACATTCGACAAATCTGTTCACAATAAAATTGAGCCATTTGTATATGAATGGGTCGCAAAACATAATGGAAGCATCAGTGCAGAACATGGTGTTGGCTTCAAGAAGCGGGATTATCTTCATTACTCAAAACCAAATGAAGCTATTGGAATAATGAGAGACATCAAGAAACTTCTTGACCCAAAGGGTATTCTAAATCCATATAAAGTTTTGCCTTCTAACTTTAGTCCAAAAATATAATGAGCTTTAAATTTGCAAATGTTTAAATCATGACATTTCATATTTATAACAACATTTATTCATACATGTATAAAAAATAAAAATAAATTCAACAAAAACAAGCAACAAATATACATTTATAACAAACAGGAATCCCGAGTACACGTCTTGGGTCCTTCTTGAAGATTCTGGCACAAAATGGCATAAATTATTCTGAAGCAAGTGAAACGTTCACTCTTCAGAAGATTACTGCAATTGCAATGCAAGTTCGAGTTTTTTTTAGATAAAGAAAGAATTAACGAGATCGTGAAGGCGTTTGTAAGAATTTCTGACGAGTTGATGCCCAAAGTCCAAAAATGTCATTGATTGATCAGATTTCCGAGAAACACCTGCAAAAAATTATAAATAATAATTAGCGTTAAACAGCAATATAAAATTACTGACAATGAAAGCTGTCACTACTATAATCATACCGTTTGGTGGCATAAGATTGATTCGGATTCTATCGGTTGGATCTCTAATGTCAGCGCTGCTGCTGCAAACATAGGTGCCGTATGGGTCGACACCCCTGTCACTAATGTCGATTTGAAAGCCAATTTTAGGATCATAAATGTGGAATGGTTGATGCTGGTATTTTACCACCACAATTCCCATTCTAAATATGATAAACTTTTTGAACAAGAAAATTTTCGCCTTTGGGTTGTTTGCAATGCATGGCAAAGTTAAGACTGAACTCCCTTGTTCTGCCGTTACGTTAATGGTCTTCCCACGTTGTACTAAATAAGGTCGCCCTCCATCTAAAGTTGTTAGGTAAGAATGCAACGATACTGTGAAGCTAGTTTCATATATGTAAGTAATTTAAATAATAGTCTTACAATATGTACTTACTTGCGCTTGGTGCGTACAAATGGAAGCTGTTACTCTTTTCTGGGTAGTCTACACTTCTACAACTGTATGTACCTGAGATTATGAATGTGAAATATTATGAATTTCTTATGTCTCCCTGCCTGAGGAAACGCATCATGTAGTTAATATAAATATTCAAGTACCAGTAATCTGATCAGTAAAATTGGTGAAAACTATTTTGTGACTAGCAGGCATCGACACTTGGTATTTGGATGTATTAAGCCCAGAGCCAAGAATTTGATTATCCTCATGATTAGCAACACCAAAATCCTGTTTTTACAATGATAGGACTTCAGTTGGGCAAAAATTTATTAAAAGGTTGTTGTTTGTAAATTGTAATTAGTTTAAAACTTTCTTACACCAAGACCTTGATATTCGAATTCAACAGGACCAATTCCTTGGTCGAAGCATTCAATCACAACTTCGGAAATAAAAGATGTTCTATTTGAAGTAGGAAGCGTCCATTCACGTTCCCCTCCTTCACCAAGACATACGTCCATAGGATCCACAGTTTCATTCTTTACGGGTCGTCGCTCCTTCCTCAGAAGCCTTCTTGCCATACTAAATTGACTAAAAATGACATTATTGTTTGAGTCTTCTAGAGGAACGACCGTTGTGTAACTTTTTAACTTGATCACAGGAATATCCACACGATCTGTACATTCTTTAGGTTCCAAAGGAAACCTTCCTTCGTACGAATTGGCTAACTCTATCACCACAAGAAGAACGCATGGCGTGATTCCTGAAAAGAAGTGGAGTTTCATTTTTCCACTACTTTAATCTTATCAACTATGTTTTTGTGAAATGGCTACAGATTGAATAGCTGCAGTCAGTCGAGACTTGAACACTGTTCCCTTGCTAAAATCCAACTAAAACTAAGAGCGCAGTCTAAAATACCAATGTAATTTTGTTCGTAAATAGACTGCAAATGGAGAGAGGAAAAGGAAATCGACAAGAGTCAAGTCAAGCTTTAGAAAAAGGAACGGAAGGCGAAAGTGTTTTATCGACTGTTTGGGTGCTAATTAGATTTATTCAGTATGCAAAAAGGTATGTTACATCTCTTGACTTTTCGCATCATCATCTTCTCGTACGCTTACAAACATAACAAAGAGACAATGTCGGTATATCTCCCAAGTCAACTTCCTGCACTTTGTTTGTATACTAAGTTTATGTATTTATTACGTGTTTGCAATGCAAGCTTTTATGCTTTCTATATCCGTATTCTCTCATAAAACTTCCATGCAATGTCAGCTTTTGTTCCTTCCTGCAAAGTCAAAAATAAGGGCCATCCCCGACATAAGGTGGACGGTAATGAAATGTATATTTTTGCAAAGAGATATGTTATTTACCCTTTGTTGTTTATTAAAGTTGAGAAGATTTTTAATGTGTGACAAATTATGAAGCATTTCTAGAATTTTTATTACCCTTGTCCAAAGAAATCTTTGAAAGCAGTGGTTGCATGTTGTCTTCATTTTTTCTCTTCTACAATGTACGTAAATGAGACTCGTTACATTTACATTCACACTTTCAGATGGTTTCTTCTTGTAGGCTGACCCAATAAGTAAGCAAAAACGCTTTCACAACCTTTTCGTTTATTTATATAGCTTGGAGCTACACAATGACATGAAACTATATACTACTATCTTGGCTATATACACCCACCTGTGCGTCAATGACAATGACATCAGTGTGGGGAATTAGATAGTAGATAACAAGAAATGTGTATGAAAACTGAAAATAGGACAAGCTATTAGGAAGTATTCGACAGTTTCACCTTTAGCAATAATTTGTTGTAACAAAGTTCGAAGTAATTAGTCATTATTATACTTGCACTTTGTATATGTAACGACGATTACTTGTATAGCCATTATAGTGTTAAAATGTACGTATAAAGTTTGACCACTGCAAATTAAATCTTAATGGTAATAAATATGCTTATAGAAGCATCCCATATCATTTCCGCTTAACCTTATTGAAGAAACCATGATATGCTAAAAAACAATTGGATTGAATAATTTGATACAAAGTTTTTATACAATAGTGTCTTCTCAATTTTTTCGATTTTCAGAAGTCCACTTCTTACAAAGAAAAAGTTTAAATTTTGGTGTGAGAAATTGGATAATTGATATAAATCAGCATTTGATGGATTCTAGCTTTCATGGGTAATTGTCTTCATGAAGCGATAACGGGTGCTTCCGTAGTTTCTGAAGTAGTTTTATTCGGTCTATGAAGGCTCCATCCTATAGAACAACGATTTAATGTTACATTTTATGTCTTTGCACCTTTTAATTTTAAGGTTCACTGCAGACAACCGATATTTGTTACTATTATTGTACCTTGTCGTTTTA
Organism: Orchesella cincta; assembly: GCA_001718145.1. Classification (NCBI taxonomy): domain Eukaryota; kingdom Metazoa; phylum Arthropoda; class Collembola; order Entomobryomorpha; family Orchesellidae; genus Orchesella; species Orchesella cincta. The sequence continues at coordinate 85,716 of LJIJ01000375.1, forward strand.
CATTGCTTTCGAATCCTGGCAAAACACAATAGTGCTCTTCAGTGCAGTCAGTATGATATAGCATTCCTGTTTGAGAAAGTTATACAGAAAGTTTGAGTTGGGAGAATGTTTTAAAAATTTGAGCAATTGCTTTCAGTTCCCTTCTTTCGATTACCTTTCATGTAGCTGGTCACTGTGCATTCGGTTCTATTGATGTAGAAATGCTCACATGGATCCCAAATATTGGTGAACTTACAAGCAGCCAATGTGAAGCCTATGGTCACGAGAAGAACGATGACGTAAAAGGTAATACGCATTGAACTGTGGAACAATGGACAATTTTTTAAATGCAATATTGTCAACCGTTTTCAAAAGGGTAGACCATTAGATGTAAAAATTACATGAACATAACAGTTGGACATGGATTTTCATTTCTGTGGGCATGATCAGTGCCGGAGGCTGTACTGACGAGCTCTATAGACGGTACAGGCTTAATGTTTAATGTGCCAGTAATTCGTTCACCAGCACCATCCTCAACTATTCCATGAGGTAGCGTTGTTGGTTTTAGAGCTGCTCTTGGATGACTTCCAGATTCAAATGATGACATTTTGCTATATTTCTTCCTGTGGCTTCTTACAAACTTCAGAGCAGAGAGTGTATCAATGTTAGATGCAGGCAAATTGGGGTATCATGAACATCAGTAAGATAGCTTCTTATACTCTCACGTAAGTGCAAAACTAATATGCTTGTAATTTGTTAATGTGTCACATAATGCGAACTGACATTAAAATGATAAGATTCCCTTGGGAACCCTTAGCATAGCTTTAGAGCATCATCAAGAGGTCGAGGTGGGTAAAACCATATATAGCAAATCCAGTTCTATGCCTGTAGCACGGAACTGTAGGGTGGTGATTGTACTATCATAAATGATGGATTATATTTTTGGTAACAAGTAGGAAGAAAAGTGGCAGGCAGGCATTTCATTCAAGTGCTAGTCTTTAGTAACACCAATTAATGATTAGTATTATGCTATCGGAATTATTATGTTTGTCAAAGATATCAAGACAGTGATGACAAGCTTTCTATTATTTTTTCAAATTTTATTTGACTACTTTCATTTCTTAAATAGTCATATTATCACTTTGTAAATTTTGCAATGTTTTTCATAATATTACACTTATGTATGTATCAGCATTAAATAACTACATGAATGAACATGAATTTAAACAATAGCCTTAACAAGATAAACAACATAAAGATTACCAGTACTAGATGCATTTTAAATCTAGTTGTAAACGGATTTCTTAATCGATTACTAATTATACTCAGCACTTCAGTTTGATTTGCGAATGACTATTTCCGAAAAACCGAATTTACAAATACAAACTAATTTACAGAAATACACTAACAGTCAAATAACGATATGGTACAAGTACAAGTAATACGGGCGAATGAATATACACTACATTAAGAATAAATCGCATATAGTGTAATATGCAATTAATTAAGTTATATGTGGGTATACAATTCAGGGTCCAGTGCAATTTATATTAACAAACAATTGAATATAGTCTTTTTACTTTTAAAGGTTTATTGCGCTACCGAGCTTTCGAATTCAAATCAATATACACTAATATAATGTGTCAGATAAGATTCGACCAATCATGACTGTTTTACACTTATACATGACTTACCAGCAGCCTCGTACTATACAATCGGGCTTACAGAACACTTAAACTTTACAACTTCTCCTCCATTATCATCATCAATACAAATAGTTTGTCTACACATATTCCTACACAAATTATGATTAAATATATTTATAATCTGCATAAATAACGTTGTTAGCTTAATAAGGACGTAGAGCGTCGTGCTTCACAAGACGCAGGCAATATATAAGACACTGAAACCGTATTTCTGTGGTCTGCTGAGCTGCAAACATTGGATTATTTCAATAGAATGCTGGATCCAGTCTAAAAAGACAAAAAAATAAGTATGGTTAGACAAATGTTTAGAACTTTATACTTTTCATAAAAGAATATGTCATGAAAGTATTTACCTTTTTGAGACCGAAATTTCCATTGGAGTTCTTAATGGCGTTGAAAATTTCATCCCTGGGACTCGGTGATGTTGGAGTTGTTGGCGTCAGTGGCTTAGAGCTGCGAGAATTATTCGCGACAGGGGTGGTCTTCAATTTTTCTGAATTTAAACTGGGCGTAGTTGGACCGTCAGAAGGTGGCGGAGGTGGAGGGGGAATGCCATTACTATTAGCACTTTTTTGTGAGCCTACTGATTCAATAGACATTTTCTTTGTGGTGACAGGAACTTGCTTGGCTGGTGCAGGAGCAAGTTTGGCACTGTTGCTGCTGTTTTTTTCATGCAAAATGATGTCATTTGCTACAGAAGTCTTTTCAGTTTTGTTGGCAGTTTTGGACCCTTCAGCCCCATTTACCATTATAATTGCCTTATTTCCAACACTTCGTATAGCAGGAGTTGTTGTTGAAGAAGGTTGCATTTTAGGTGGCTTGTATCCACCTGTTGTGATTCTCACAGAGTTGTTCGGGCCATCAACAACCGTTGGGGATGGAGTAAAGCGCTCATATGAAGTGGATGAGGATAAGGTAGAAGTTGTGGATGAAATTGGTGATGGAGTCCTCCTTGAAGCATCCAAATTGAAGTTATTAGGCCTGCCAAATAATTTTTGTACCATTTCCGTTGAAGAAAGTTGAGGTGAAGCTTTGCCAGACACTCTTAAAACTACGGAAGAAGAGTCACTAGCATGCGACTCAATGGAATTTTGGCGTTGGAAGTTGTTATTATTATTATTAGATTTGCGGGATTCCATTGAATCATTTCGTTGTAAGCTGGAAACAGGACTGATGGTTCCCTCAGAATATAGAGACTGTTGGGATCCCATTTGTTGTATTTTCGTTGTTCGTTGCTTCTCAAAAACTTTTTGGATTGCTGCAATATTGCTTTTAAGATTTGTAGCCGGAATTGGAGCCTCCTTCCCATTTTGGACTGGCTGAATTCCCTGGAAAAACTTTTTCCTCTCTTGCAATGTGCTTCCACTTGTTATCTCAACAGTGGATGTCGCAGGGTTGGATTTGTAGTCCACCACATCGGAAGGATTGTGAATAGTTACAGGTCTAGTTTTTGGCAATGTATTTGAATTGGAATCCATAGAAGACATAGAAAAGACCATAGGTTTCTCACTTCTGAAGGATGAACCTAGAGTTTTTGACTTTTCAACAACTTTAGGTTCGGGTTTAGTAGTAGTAGTAGCAGCTTTAACTTCGACAACTACAGGCTTTGCTTGCTTTTCAATTTGCGACTCGCTAACCCTTTGCACAGTCTTGTTAGTCGATTCAACGATCTTGACAGGCTCCGGTGTACTTTTAACAGGAGCAGGTGTAGGCTGAACTTTCTCTGTATTTTCAGAGCCGTAAATGTCTATCTCCGCTGGCGGACCTTCTTTTGGTTTGCTCTTCTCCTTTTCTGTTTCTTCCATTTTTTGCTTCCACGCAGACAATACACTCCGTACTGCACCAGTTGAATTTGGCGTGACATTTGTAGCATTTAGGGCTGCAGACCATCCCTTAACATGAACAGTTGGAGTAGGACTAGATTCGCGGTTGTTCTTCCCTGAAACATGATCGTTATCTGTTTGCAACTGCGCCATTGATACCACCGGACCACCATGGAAGGAATGAATTCGGGCTGGATTACTAGATTTGGCATTGGGATCCTGTTGACCGAAACCCATGATGTAGTCTTCATCCTTCTTAACTGATACTGCTCTTCTTGGACGCTCATTCCAAGACGCCATTTTGATAGTAGGGGGACCAGAGTATTGGTAGATTACTTGAGGAGCTTCTTTCTTCTTCCGTAATTCAACTGCTTGAAATGCTTCTGTGTCTTTCCTACAAATCAAATATAGTGTCTTACGTCTAAGTTCAATGAATGAATGTTAAATGTTACCATTTGAGAGTTTATTTTTACAGCTTACATTTTAAGTTCGTCTGATTCCTCCTTGTTTACTGAAGAATTAGTAACGTCAGACACTTCGTTTGTTAGCACACGTTCTTCCTTTGGAGGATCCTGAATGAGTTCTGACTTTAAACCAGGTTTGGAATCCAAATGGGATGATGTATCATCACTTTCTGCTTCTGTTCCCACAGCAAGAGTGATTTGGGGCAATGTCAGGCTTTGTTGGATTTTTTCCTGTTCGATAGCACCAGGCTCAGCCTTTTCTATTTCAGGCTTGGACACTTCAGAAGCTGAAGTTTGTTCGACCTATTGTCACAAAGTAAAAATCAATCATTCACCAATCAACACAAAGTGCACACAGCCTCATAATTATTGATAACTGTGAAACACTCGAACAATATTGATCTGGATGGATGTCTCATGCATCCGGAATGCGCTTGACGATAATACAGAAGACACCTGTCGAATTAATGTTTTATGATTGCTGCACACGTTAATATGATAAGTCGTAACTTGTACAGTAAAGCCTCACTTATGTATTGATTCAAATGAAGAATCCATATTTTGACATTCTGAATTTAATGTAGTCAAATGATGAAATTCTAATGACGGTGTAGCTGTGATGGGTGCATGAATGATATGATTCATGGAAAAGGTGTGCTGATAAAGTGAATTTTTGCGATATCACAAGTTTTACTCTTGTCACTGCTACTGATGAACGAAAACTGCATTAGTGTCATGTCAAACAATCGTGGAAATATGCAATATATGCCTAAGTAAGCATGAGGTATCACATCTAATTAGATACACATGATATCTGGATTAGAATCATATCGCATAGTACATGAACACACCTGGTAGGTTGCTTAATCAGTATTATTCTTATCGCTAGATCAGATTGGAAGTATTAGAAATCCTTGTTTTGATTCGACGTAAATGCTTTGTGGTAAAGTACGTGAGTGGTGAACAATTACGTACATATTTGCTGCATGTGGGATGTATGAAAACAGTTTTTTCAGCAAATCGACTTTACATTCATTAAAATATATTGATGCACATAGCGCTGTATGCTTCAATGACGCCGTTCTTGGTATAATTTGAGAACTGATCAAACTAACAAACATAAGTTAATACTGCAACTTGTCACAACAATGTTGTAAAGTATTCATTAATACGACAATTTTTAGGTAGGTAAAGCCCTTAAATTTTTTTTACATTTATTGGTGCCGCAAGCAGGAAATATGCAAGATTTTCGTTGTATGTGTATCTTATAATGATGGCGAATTCCATCCCCAACAATCATATCATAATCACACTTTCGCATCAATAAATCAAGGGATTACAGTATACTTTATCCTTGTTTTCAACAAAACCTCAAAATCTTTATCCACGAAAGCAGTTCACATCTGCAATAAATTTTTTTTCAACCGATGCTCGTTTCATGCTAATCATTTGCGGAATCACCTTGAGCCCAATTACGCATGCGTTCTATCTTTTTTATTCGGCAAAGATCGGAGTGGTGGTGTACCTCATGCCATAATTTTTAGGAGATTAAATCACAGCCTGCAATAAATAAACTGTCCTCACTTTAAGCGTCGCCTCATACATGTTTAATATCCCTAATTTCAATGTTACAGCCAAGTGAGCCAAACCATCAAACCAGGATATTTCATACACGCATTTCGTACGATGTGAAAATGATTTTATGCTTAAGCTTTTGTATGATATTGGATTCTATATTCTTCTCAACTACATATATCACAAACTTTATAATTAGCTGGTTGTAAGCCAAAGGAATGCAGGTGCGTGCATGATCCGGTCAACTAACCATCATTCCATCTATCAGCCATTTAAAAAACTTAAGTTTTCGCTTATCAGAAATTTATGCTGGATGTGTTTTGATTGCTTGTTAACAACTCTATTATTACGAGGATATCTCATATTACATTATGAATAAAACGAACCTGCTGAATAGTTTCCACTTCGTCCTCCATGTCGTCATCATTCTCATCAGATTTCACATGCTTCTTTAAAAATTCCTCTTTCCACTGCTCAAATTGCATTTCAAGCTGCTTGCGGAACATATCCATTGCCACTGCTTCGTCCAAAGTGTCTCCAGAAGAGAGTTTTTGCAGACTTGTTGATTTCTGTACAGACTTGAGGTCAGTCGAGCTAGTTTTAGTTTTAATTGTCTCGACTTTTTTACCAGCAGGATCTCTAATGTAATTTTCTGCAGACAAGTCATTCATTGAAACCGCTCGATCATCTCTAACATGATTATGCTGGTGTACTGAATTCGCTGCTGCTTTGTTGGATGTCCTATTAAGAGAATTTGCATTTTTCGCTAATGAATGAATTGGACTGAGCTCGCCCTCTTCTTCAGAACTAGACGAGGTCTGTCTAAGATCCGTTACAGAGCCAGTACTTTGGCTATTTCCATTTACAGCATTACTTCTTGCAGAGTAAAAGTTTTTCCGCCTTTGTTTCGCTTCATCGTATTCAGAATTATGGGAGAAAGATTCAGACTTTGATATTTTTCTGACTGGCACTGCTGTTGCGGGTAAACCCTGAGAACCCATCTGACTATCTTCAATTTCCTTTGGAATGGAAGCAGGAGGATGATGGAGTTCTACCGTTGTTTCGATTTCGTTAGCCACTTTACTATGAGTCTCATCTTCCGCAATGTCATCATTTTCATGCTCATCGGAAGATGTCTCAGTCTCTTTTTTAGCTACATCTCCAACTAGAGTTGGGGAATCGAAACCATTTTCTTCTACTCCAGTTTTAGGAAGAACAGCTTCAAACATTTTTTCTATGGCCTGGTGAAATAAAAAAAGCAATTTGCATTTGAAATATATGTTGGGTAATTTAATTACAAAAAATATAAACCTTGCGATATCAATATAAGTATCCTGCTTTAAGCAATATAATCTGTTTTGAATATTATATACCTCTTCATCTTTGTTCATTTTGGCTTCAAGAATGTTCATCCATTCCTCACTGTGATCCGAATGGAGGGAGGACCGACGAGAGGAATTTCTTAATTCTTCAGCATCCTAAAAGTAATACAGAGCCCCAACACGGTAAAGTCACAGCATACTACATTTACGTATGTACTCGGAAGAAAAAATAATCTCTTTTGCGTCAGTGAAAGCTCCTTGCAATTCGAATTCACAAGCTCTCCAAGGACTCGAGCATGGCAATGTTAATGCGTGTTTTATTTTAAAAGCATAAAGCAATGATACGTTCCGTACATTTTATATAGTGTACAAAGTATGGCAGTTGGAAACTCTAGGAAAGCCAAACTTTTCGTACAACACACATTTCTTTCACTATAAAATTAATGTTGATGTACTTACTTCGGAACTGAACTTTTCTTGATGAGTCCCAGCATGATATTCATGGTCTGGGATGACATCATCCAAATTGACAGGGGACGGAGTTACAGTCTCAGTTGCTGGTACTCCAGAGTCCGTGTATGATGCCTCACTTTCTGAAGAATGGCACATTGCATCAGTTTGGTTTTCTTCCACTGAAAGTATAGAGTATACAATAATTACATGATCCATTCCATCACAAAACTTTCAAAAAAAAACTCCTGTTTGCAACAAGCAAACATTATCATCATTCTCAAACAAAATTTACGTACAAAAGCTAATAAAGTCTCATGCAATAACCAAACATTTTATCACAAAGGAACCTAAAGCAACATCAAACGTAATTACCAGTACACTACACACAAACATTATTTTATAAGCCAGACGCTACACCGTGTTACATTCGAAAACACCGAAGTTCACTTCACAAGTGCAAATATATACGTAATAATAATTAAAAATAATATAGAATGCAATAGACTAATAAGTCACAACACAACATAATCATAATGTTCTCGTGTATTGAAGTAGCCCAAAACTAAGTACTTATGCATTTCAGAACACTATAAAATATATACTGATTGTCCACAACGCAATGTTGTTTAGCTAACTAATACTACCGATTCTTTGTTTGTTTACCAGAGAAATGTAAGCATAATTTTTCAAACGTAAATACAATTAGTGAGCATACCCGTAACGCGACAAAACAAAAAGGTGCTAGAAAATAGTCTGATTCTGAATTATAATTTTAAATGCATACATTTTTTTCAAATCTTAAAGATTCGAAGCAGAAATTGTGAAAGTGTGCAATAATGTGCAAACAACTCATGCAATGTCAAAAATACATTTGGTCAAAGAATCAAGTAGTGTGTAGTAGTAGTTGGTATATGAGAGTGAAAAATGAATAAATGTCTTTTGCGCTTTGAGTGTTGTATAATAGTTAGCCAAGAGATGATGGACGGAAATAAAAATTACAATAGTTATATAGAATGTCGATGTCATTATTAAGTACTTCAAACAGAAGCTTTGATGGCATGCATTTCATACGAAAAAATCCATGCATACTAACATAAAAGCGACAGCGTAAAGGGAAGCAATAAGCAATCATTATTAGCTTCATTAAAAGACGGAACAAATAAAAATTTCTTTTGAATGATTTTTGAAGAAGAATGAGAAAGTTAAAAGGAATACAAAGAGAGTTGTTACAGGCACCTGTAAGACGTTTTTTATTGCGTTGAAAGTCATCATGAAGCGGAGTAGTGTTTTGTTTGGATGAACCCACAGACCCAGTCAAAACTGCGGCAGAAGCAACAACTGGTTTGTTAGTATTCTTACTCCTACTAGGCGACATGTTGCTGCTTCCAGCCTCTTTAGTCTTTTCAATTTCATTGAGCGAAACCATGTTTTGCCAACGATTCAATTTCGAAGCGTCTTCGGCTGTTGTAGCCTTCTTGAATTCACGTTGAGATGAAGTTCTGGTGAAACCAGACTCGGATGCTGTTCCTGGAGACGCGCTGCTACTTTCCTTCTCAATATCTTCATATGCTGATACGCTTGAACAGACACGAAGCTTCGGAGTTTCATCTCGTTTTGTAGGCTTCACTGTCACCACATTTTCTTTGCCAATCGGAGCAGCTCTTTGAGAAGAAACAGATTTTGTTAACGAGCTATCATCATCGTTAGATGGTTCAAAGAAATCTAGATTCTCTTCCAAATTGTCCGAGTCATATCGACTTTCATCGTCATTGCCAGTTTCTACAGATTTGCTGGAGACAGATGCTAACTGCTTAATGCTCCGAACGCTACCTTGACTCGTGTAATCTGATTTTGAAAGTGTCGGAGCTGGTTTAGAAGGTAACCCTGAATTGCCCAATTTTTTAATGGGAAGATTTGAAAAGCTAGTAACAGAGCCCGTGTCAGAAAAGTTTTCGGTGGTGTCAGACGATGAAGATTTTGAAGCTCGAATAGGCACTTTATGAGAATTATTAGCCTGGTTTGGTGCACCCTCTAAACCATCAGTGGATTGTGCTTGTGCATCATATCGTAGTAATCTGTCTTCTCTCTCCTTCAAAACATTATCAGGAAGAACCTTTACTCCATACTTTGCCAGCGGATTTCTTAGCTGGCCAGAGAGTGTTGTGGGAACTCTAGTGGTTTCGCTTTCAACAGAGTCATCCGAACTTTCAGTTGATTGCCGTGTGTTAAAGTCAGACCTCGTTTGAGGTTTAATGATCGTTGATGTTTTGGAAATCATTGACTCCACACTAACACGATCTGACCTCGGCTTTGGCTTAGGAAGGGTTTGTGCTGTTGGCTTTGGTTGTGACTGTGATACTACTGCTTGCTCAGTTTCCTCAGTCTGCTTGTTAGGAACTTTGTTGGAAGCATTCTCAGGAGCTGTAGGAGCCCTTCTTCTTGGAAGTGGCATAGGCATCGCTCGTGATGCTGGTGACGATGAAGTTACTACATTATCGTGCAATGTACAAGCAAAAGCGAAAACGTTAGTGGATGTCTAAGAAGAATAAGTTTTTAGGAGCGAAAGAGCTTAATACTATAAAATGTGACATATAATTAATTATACGAATTACACAAAATGTAATGTTATTGTATATATATTACTGCAGAGGTAAGTGAGTGAGTTGGAATATCTGTATAATAATAGCTACCACAGAATAAAGGGTATATTATTTACTACTACTGGTAGTGGACAAGTTATTGCTTCCACTTGAAAATCAACGTGTGACGGTTGAGAAGAGAGCTGTATTTAAAATGGAAGAGTAGTATTCCATGTAGTATCATATAGTTCATTAAAGGGGTAATAAATTATTCAAGCACCACCAGAACCCATTTGCACTGCAGATTGTGATTACTGTTGAGTGTAAAAATACATAAAAATTACGTAGGTATTTAGGCAGGCAGCCACCAGTATTTTGTCTGCCAACATGTCGAGTTTCTAGTCTTCAGGGTTCTCAACAATAGTAGCTGAACATTAGTCAAAAAAAGTTTTACCTGAGAACACTATACTGACTCGGAACAACAAAGACAATGAAAGAAGAAAGGAGTTTTGATATGAAAAGTGCAATATTTGTATAATGAATTTATGGAAGAATTCTTCATTTCATAAGGTTTTGTGAATGAGAGGACGATTGTGAAATTAGACGGAGGGCAAACGGAAAACTTTTCTCCGCTTTTACAAACAAGTAGTATTAAATAATAAACCGGTATTCATAAAGTTTTCTCCTACATTTCTGGCGAGTATAATGAAATGACAGTGTAGGTGTGTCGGTGTAATGTATCGTAGTAGAGGAATGAGAACGTTGGTGGAAGGAAGTAAATGGTATAAAATATATTGCATTACACAAATTCTGCTCTCTTCTGCAAGATATTCTCAAGATTTTGCAAGAAATTCTCCCATTTCTCTTCATCTTGACTACATCCAGCTTGGAAATGTGTAAGACGTTTAGAGGGCTTACCTTGAGTATTACTGGAAGGTGGTCTACAGGAAGAAGTGTCTTCTACAACAGACTGAGCATCATCAACAGCAATAGAGGATAGGGCTTTACGGCTACGTACAGAGTCAGGACTAGGAGCATAGCTAGCAATATGGCTATTAGAGAAGGAGAACTGCTAGATCTACTGAAATTGATGATATTGCTTCCACGCTCAACATTTTCTTGAGCAGTCAAAGGATCTCCGCGCCCATTCCCATCTCCATTATAGTTTGTATTCAAAGAGCGTTCCCTCATGACCAAGCTATTTGACTTGGATGAAAATTCAGCTGAAGTTGGTGGAATCGGAGATGAAGAAGTTGACTCTGATGCTGAGTGGGCTGCTTAAGCTAGACACGGGACTTGCACTCAATACTTCGATTTTCTTTATGTCAGGCACTCGAGCTACTGGCATGGATTCTTATCTGCTGCTGCCTCCCGATGATGCAACTTTCTCCTCTTCTACCGTTTGATGACTATTGTAATCTGATCCAGCACGAGAAGAAGTTTCGCCATCTGTTGCTGTTGTCTCCTCATCGATTTGCGTTGGTGGATGGACAGCAGCTAAAGCTGGAGGTTTGGGTGCTCTTCGCTTTTTGGAACCTCCTCCTCCGGTAGACGATGCCAAGGATGTTGATGAAACACTGGAGACGCTTGTAAGATTAGTCATGCTGGATGAGATGGAATGTCTGCTTGACATTTTGGCGATAACAGAATGATTTGATCTGTTAAAGAAGAACAAAGAAAAGTTTTAGATCAGTTGAGCCAATATCTGCAGTTATCCAGTTTTTCTGATTAACTCGATGCGTAAATACAATGTTTAAATGCCTTGAGAATAAAAACTTTGCTGGAATATATTTTGCAACCAATAGGCACACGCATAGTTTATGTTTTACGTCTGAATGTTATCAATGGTGATTGGCAACATTCAGTGTCAGCCTTGGGCTTCATCCATTCCAGAGATTTGCTCACTTTTTAATGTATCATATATGTTATGCATGCATTGTATGCGTTTCAACACGGGTATTATGTTCGAGTGGTTTATCTATATCAATAGATGATGATGATATCAACGATATCTGGTTTTCCTCTCATTCTCATACTAATACCACACAAGATAGGGCATACCGCACAATAATACATTGAAATAGAGATTAGATTCTTTGTCTGGTATGCATGAAAGTACCCGTATCGGTTTCATTATCTACAAAGTTGCCCATTCATGTTCTACGTACAAAGCTGATTAGGGAACATAAAGGAAAATGGCGAATCAAATGATCGTGCATTTTCCTTACTTTCATCCAAAGCAATTTCATGAATACTCAATAAGCTGTTGTGGTTTTGGTTTTTGTGACAGTAAATGCTAATGGAAATTTACCTTTCAGCATGACTGGAATCATTATGATCATCTCGTCCCAATTCTTGTTGTTGACAGTCGACCGTTGCATTGCTTCCTAAATTGTGTCGCATATGATTCAATGGCAGGGATTGATGATGTGATAAAGGTGTATGAATCTTGGGTGGCTCTCGTGGAGCTTCCTTTTTCCTTGGCGGTACTCGCTCCAGAGAATCAGCACCACTTTTTAAGTTGCTACTGCTAATGGGAGTGCTACAAGATGGATATTGCTCCGTGAGAGGAGAACAAACATTGGAGGAGGGTGTGCAACCATTTGACGTGTTGACTTTTGCTCCTGGGGTCGATGGAGGTTGGGGAGCCGCTCGCTTTTTTGTTCTCGGAGGGGCTTGCATCGTAACTGGCTGATGGGAAATTGGGCTTAGAGCAGAGGGATCCAATGAGTTAGACTTGAGCAGACCAGAGCTGTTTCCTGTGCTGGAACAAGTTGAAACGTAGCTTGGTCGGCTATGAATCAATGTTTTAGGCCGAATGAGAGGAAGTGGTGAAATGGAACGCGAGTCTTCAGATCGACAAGGGGAAATACCTCTACCGCTCCCAGTACTTTCACTACTCACACTGCTGTCACCAACACTCTGTAAAATATGAAAGAACAAAATTTTGCATTCCAACATTTCCATAACCATAAACGTCCGCTTCAAGAACCGATTAGTTGTAATTTAATGTTCATACTACAAACGAAATGGACAGAATGACTATATAACGACTTGCTACTATAAATGCCTATATCCAAATGAATTGCTTGCTTGCTACTCTATTAAGCTTACTACTACTCTACTAAACAACTGCCTTAAATAGCCATGTAACTTGGTTAGGAGGCATCCTTCAACCGGATGTTTTAGTATTGAATACTTTAACAAAGTTTTAACCAAGATTCACATTTCAAGACGGTACTTACCGATCTAGAATGTTTGAAACTGCCATCTAGACATCCTTTTCCTCTGTTTTCATCACTTTGCTGCAGGGCAATAATATCTGCAGCCGACACAGAGCTGTTGATCTTGGAATTCTTTGAAACTACAGTCAACTCTTGTAAGCCAGCTTCGCCCACGCTCATTGAAAGTGAAAGTTTCTGGTCGAGATTCACTGAAGATACACATGAAAGTTTATTTTCCCAGAATTTTTACCAAGATGAGCATGTTCAAAATAATGCTTTTCGCATTATATAATTATTTTGGTATAATAGTTTTTTTTTAGCTGTGAGAAGGATTTTTTTACCTGGATGCCGGATTTCGTACTTGGAAATGTCTAAATTCTTTTCTTGGCATACTTCACGTAATATTTCATCCAATCGTGTTTTTGGACTGATTCTCATCACATATAACTGATTACGAGGTAGATGAACCTATGCAAATTGAATTGAATAAATAACAATATTTGAATTGCAGATTACTTATCCTTGTCAATGTCAATAAGATTCGTAATACTGTTAGGCTGTTCAGCAAACTGAGATTCCACTATTGGAATATTGCATGAATCAATGCTTTTTTATGGACCAAGAACCAACGTCAATACATAAAGTCAAAGGAACGGAACTTCCTATTTTGATGTAAATATTATCGTATCACCAAGTATAGCCGAATAGTATTGATTAGATCTTGTGATTTATACAAGGCACGTACTGGGAACTGATCTTCAATAAAAAAGCATATATATATAAGTCGATCGGTAGAACCCAGTATGGAATGCCGAGTATCTTCCCCTTTTCCGTCATAATAACTTATCCCATCATCTTAAATGACAGAAAGGAATACGTACAAGTGTCTACTTGTTCATCTTAATTGGAATCTTAATGGATTTTAAGTTCTCAATTCAGAAGGCAATGTACGTGGGCACACTATACTAGTTCTCTGCATATTGCAGTCCAATAAGGAAACTATTTTATTAAAACGCACCACCCATTGAGATAGTGATTGAAAATTGATAAGGATAAAGGATATATGAGGTTCAAGGCTTGATTCGAAGGCATATTTTGTTATTCACGGGTTTAATTTTAGCTATGATGTATATATATATAATATACTTCGTTTGGTTTGTATTTAGTATCATTTTGACCATCAGAAGTTTAACGGTTATTTTTAACTACGTCAATACATCATGATTGAACTTATGCATAGATTTAACATGTACATACATAGTATGCAGGTTTGTAATAAAATTCTAATTATTTTTTAACATTACATGCACATAAATACAAGGAACGATGCATGCGTTCGAAAGAAAAATGCAATTGAACATTTGGTTTGGTAAACACCATTAATCTAACAGGCTTTTGGGATTTTTGTTAATGCAGTTTACTGCTGAATAGACCAACAAAGTAATGAAACGATTTCAACAAATAATGTTCAGCGTTGTGCAAACAAAATACTATCGAATACTTTGTGAAATGCAACATGCAACACAACAGGTGAAGATCACGTGTGGGGCAATGGAAAACAGTGCAAAGCCTCAATTACTACGAAACTTGATGACTAGATAAGAATCGAAATGCATCTTTGATACACACCTCTTTCAAAAATGTTGCGTAATTTCACCTAATTTCCCTGTATAGATTGCATAAGGTTATACTACCAGCAATCAACACATTAAGAAGTATAAAATCGAAACGCTATTTCATTAGGAAACAGTTCAGCAATTGTTGCAAATGCAGGTACAAAGTGCGAACATGCACTAATTGAAATGCTGCATTATGAGCAATTGATTTGATGATAAGTAAGAGTTGTAAGTTTCGACTTCTAAAAATACATTAGGATTGGTATTGGTAAATGAGTATTTTTTCTATGTCTACAATACTTGTTTACGTGTCGTTAATTTATAGTCCACTTTTGTCTATGCTTTCAATTCAAATTATTTTTATATTGAAGCACTAAATTACACACCCTAAGTCTTGATTGTCATAAATTGAATTGTCAAATTTGATATTGAAACAGGCTTACTTGCAAACGGAATGTAGTTTCGAAAGGTTGATTGGCCACTTTAGTAGGTTTCTTGACTATGATGTACTCGTTGACTCGATTTTTTGGCACGATTTCGATTGTTGTGGTGTCCAGCGCTCCTATGTTTATTTGAGAAAAAACAATAAAGAAATTAATAGAAACTGCACATTTGCAACACAGCACACATCTTAGCAAAGTAGAAATATAAACGACTTGTACGTGTACGCAAGAGTATTTTTTCTCGATTTGCGTCAGGTCAGCAAAAATGTAATTCACACTAACCACACGCTGTTGCGAGTTGATTGGAAATGATTATGCCTTGTAATTTTTGGACAAAAGCTATTGAGAAATGCTTAAGAGATAAATTAGGGAATTTTACACAGCTCATTTGCATAGAAAAAGAAATTGATTTTTACATCAGCTAGTCAAATACTTACGACTGCATTCTTGCCAAATTAAAATATACTGCCTAATTAACGTTGATTTCAACTACCAGAAACTTAGTTTAAAAAGGACTGACTGAGGTTCTAGCATTGTATCGGCTCTACATTTCACAGCTTAATTACCATGAATTTATTTTTTTGGGTATTGCAAACATTGTATAAGAAAATGTGTAAAAAGTAGTTCGTAAGTATTTGCGAAATTTCTAATAAAAATTTACAAATATTGGAGAACAGCTAAAATGTTAAAGAAATATATGTCGTATTGTATTTTTCATAATAATGCGTACTTCTGAAGGTCATTCAGCATCTTGTTGAGGGATGCATTATGAATGTATGAAAAATGTAATGATTGCATGCAATGAAAAAAGTAAACGAATCATGCAATCACCAATTCATTAGTGGTGGCACTGTGTTTGCGTGTCAAATTAAACAATGTGAAGCCAACCGCTTCAGTAGTAATCACAATCAACGAAAGTCGTTCACACACACGTCAACCTTCAATTGTTTTTGTAATGATAAGGTGCCCGTTAATTTGCAGCTTCAAAAACCCATACATAATGATCCTCAGTAATTTTCACGCAAGATAAACGTACCTATGGGTGTGCTGGGTTTGTACGGCATCTCAATCCCTCTCTCATTTCGCACTTGCACAATGTGACCAGCTGGATTGATTTTGTTTGCTGTGGTAATGTGGATAAGTAAATCCATCATTGGAGTCCTAAAATGTGACAATAAGGAAGTATGAATCAATTGAAAAAAAATTCTATTTTTAGAGCTGAGTCAACTTAAGAGGTTGCCCTTACTTTCTTTCTACTGTTGATTGCACAGCTGCCCCGGAAGGCAAGATGACCTTCAGGTCCATGGTTCCTTCCAAAAGATCAGGAGGAGTATCCTCTGTCACCTCACGGACAACCGGGTGAATGGCCGGCGCTGAGGTTGGTGGAGGAGCCATGTCTCTTGCTCTTGATTGATCTCGGTTACTGCATCTATAATCAAAATGAACAAGCACGACTTTTAATACTTATTCATAGTTTAATATAGGCTGTTGTTGATACAAGACAGAACAATTCAGAGTTTAGTTCTACACGAATATCTTTTTCTTGAACAATGCAAAGTACTAAGCATCAATTAGGACGTCAGTGGTTCTTTAAAGCAAAAGCAAATAAACGCAAATAGTGTAATTTGACAGAAGAAACGTAACATTATAGCTTCAACGAATATATGAATACTTGGTTAGTCATTTCATGTCAAATGAATGGTTCTTTCTTCTCTCACAGTGCGTAAATATGTTTTGTAAAAAGTGAGGTATGTCAACAATTTCGCATTCTTTTATCTCCGTCCGTTCGTGCTGTCCTAAATGATAAATCTAATCCTCGCATAATTGCTGTAATGATAAATACATATGTATGAGACCATAAATGCTTGGAATGCACGGATTCCCAAAACAGGACAGAGATATATACAAATGCGTATGCTTATTTATTTCCAAAAAAAGTAGTCCGCTTTCTTTCAGAATATGCAATGCATTCTGACTGCTTCATTACCAGCATTTAACAACAGTTGTCAAAAAGTTTCCTTGATCATTGAAGAACTAGTTTGATGTTCCTGGTTCTGAGAGAGTTGAAAATTCTCCAAACTTTAATGATCTTATTAACATTGAGGAGATGTTGTAATTCATAACATCAAGCTATGCCTTCTTCTTTTTTTAATTTGCATGCGTTTGTCAAATGGATATGTTAAGACACGCGATACGATGCATTGTACGTGCCCATCTCTGTGTGCTGATTTACATTTTTGAGTGCTTCTTAAAATTAAGGAAGCATGCACATTATTATGCAACGTCTCCACCCTTTTATTTTAGTTTGCCTCCTGCATTTGTTAGCAGATCTCTCATTACATTTCTTCCCATATACGTAAGTACAATGACAGTTTGAAGTTGTAGGCATGTTAGAGCACTACAAATGCAATTACCACGCGAAATAGTCGCATCTGTAAACCAAGTGTTGCTGATGCCGCTACAGCTTTAACATTAGCTCGGCAAGCAACGAATCTGTTTACGGTTGGTAAGCAGAGACTATAATCATTTTTACTGCCGAGTTGATGTACATTTTTAACGAAGGGAAGATATGTAGTAATGTGCATGAACCATATTTACTTGAGAATCCAGAAATGCAATCAAAAATGCATAAAGAAATAACCATAACATATGCTAAAATATCCTAATGGCATAAGTCACTTGTTGTATTGTACACCGTGAAGTAGATGATGCTATAATCAGTTTTTATGGCTCCTCTTGTAGTAACATTATAAACTATTGACTATGGTAAAATTCATTGCAACGACAGAACTTTGGTGTTCTTTTTTTCTCAAGTTCAAGTGCAGTCAAGCTTGGCTGCTCATGGTAATAGAGGAAACATTTTTCCATGTATCCGTTGTCTTACAGTGATTTATAATGTCAAGATGTAACAAAAGAAGAGGACTGTCTGTTTCACTTAAATGCGCGTTTTCCTCCAAAAATACTTGTTATGTAACATGATACTGTGCAAGATACCATGACTTTCCGCCTTGTAAGGTTGTGTTGTGAGCTGTATTGATACGGATAAAATTATTGGGAGACAAAAAAATATAGTCTCCAATTCTTCCACTCAGATTACATTCTATTGTAGTCTACAACGTTGGATTCTGCACAAGTTTCAATGTTTAATGCACGCTACTGTTTTAATTCCGGAAAGTAGCAGATATTTTTTCGTCAATGTGCTTTAGCCAGCAGAATTATTTCCATTTTGGTTCTTGTAGACTTTGTTAAATGTCCTGACGCAAACTGTTAGCTTGTGTTTTCAATTGTCTTGTGTCTTTCCCATACATTTACTCGATCCTAGTCGATTTTCCTTATGATTTTAGCATTTTTAAAAGACAAGTAATGCATTTTTATGTACTGAATAAATTTTATCACGAACATGCTGTTTAGATTTTTCCCTGGAGAATTATACTGTGACCTTTCAGTAAGAAAATCAATGCATGCATAATATGCATGCGCTGTAATTTTTGCAGTAGCAAGGACAAGGTCTTGTATAATCTTCATTTCAGCACATTTTATTCGTGTGACTTGTGTATATTATAATGATTGTCTAGCAAATGACAAACACTATCGTTTTGTCATTCGATTCTTTCACATGTATTCAACAGTATCACTGTTATTACCAATATTTATAAGAATGGAGCGCAATGGTTTTTTCTTGAAGTAGCATTTGTACAATAATATTATATCTTCCCGCAAACGTAGTGAAGCATTATATTATGATTATATGACCCTTCTGTACCAAATATGATTGAGCAAAATGGCAACGTTTACCCTGTTTCGTGTTATAAGTGCCCTTTTTCCTTTATAGTTATTTATTATTTATTATATATAGTCGTGCTGTATTATTATTTTGAAGGAAAAATTGGAAACGACACGTACACCCGTCGTAAATGACTTATAACGGTAAAAACTCTATTCAGTCACAAAAAATTACAGTTGACTTGAAGTATTCAATAGATTCTAGTAAACGATTCTCATCCTCAGCGCTGCATAACTTATGAATGATGGGTTACCAACCGCGAGTTGAATATATTGTATAACGCATTAAACGGACGGATGTAATTCATTCGTTTAAAGCTGAAAATGACGTAACTATATATATGTACGTTAATTTTTTACTTGAACTATCTGTGATCTGATCATCATCTCTTCAAATTCGTCGTTGGTTAGATATCAATTAGTAGATAAAAATTGATAGGTATGAGTGTACACGGCACAGCCCAAATCATGTTCAAGAATAATATGAGAATGTAACAACAATGGGATACTGTTACAGGAATCATGAATCATGTTTATTGTGCTGTGATTCATATTAGATTCGCAACCTCTTTGAACACAAAATGAAGTCTTGTATGATATTACTTTTGTTATACAGTATCTATCCAACTACATGCAGTTACAGGCTTTATAGTCACGTAGACTTAAGGCATGATGCGAGGCACTACAATCAAAAATCTACAATTGAGAAAAATGAGCAGTAATAGAGCTTTTAGTATAAGGGCAATATTTTCCAAGGACTGATGATATCATTGTAATAGCTTTGGCGCATTAAACTTTTGGCGAAATACAATGAAAACTGCAACACAAAAGAAACTCCACCCAAAAAGCATAAGGTTTTTAAGCTGACTTCATGTTTCAGATTTTAGATAAATGGTTGAACATAATCTTTCCAGTTTGTTCCTAGAATATATCTCTGTTGAACGCTAGATTTGGATAAGGGCACCAAGTATAAGTTTCAAGTTTTAAAAACAGCTTTGGTAGCATATACGTTTTAAATCACGATGAAATTTTCGCATGAATGTGAACTAGGCTGCTAAACTTTAATTCCTGCGCACGTGGATGTTCAGTTTCACTAATGCTTTGATTTAATTTCATTGACCTTGGGGTGAGATCATTATGATATGAGAATAGGAGCGAGAACGCGTTAGATGGCTAAATGCATTTTTTGTTCCGATAGAATAAATTTGAATTATTTATTTGTTGTTTAAAAAAAGCTTAAAACAAGAAGTATGTTAACGCAGCATTTAATTGATTAAATACGCCCATTGTCTTGTCTAGTATGAAATGAAAGTAGTCAACTTATACACGCTTACGGTGATTATATGTTAAACAAAGCAAATTTGGTTGTCGCTTACCTCGTATTAAAGTTTATTGCGATTCGTAATAAATAATTATTGTTGTTTTGTTATTATTGTGCTAACTATTTTAACAGCTCGTTGAGTTATAATTTTCCCACTATATTATAAAATTTGAAATAAATCAGAGATAAAACAATAGCTGATACGTGCTTGCCTTCAATTTTCCGCATCGGGTTATCGTGGATTGAACAAATATGTAATAATGTACGTTACTAATCAAGTAATCAACAATTTAACAGAGATTTCATCGCACCTGAACTTGACTTTTAATGGACAAATATCTGATTATAACTTTTTGCTAATGAAGTTTTCTAGCAATTCATTGCTCGCATGCCAAAAATAACATCAGTTCTTAAATTAAATGCATCGTAGTATTAACTTGTCAAGTCAATGAATATACAAAAGACAGGAACAACCTATTAATAATAATTGAAAACCCGTGTAACTAATCTAAAAATAATTTAAAACTTCACTTACAAGTATAAAGAATTTAAAAGAAATCGTAGCAGCAAAGGAATTTAAATTTTTCTGATTTTATGTATAATCTCCTTATTATTAACTAGTTGAAGATGGATCTAAAGGAAACAAAAGCTAAGCTGATAGGAAAAAAGTTGTTATTTGCATACCACTAATAAAACTGACCGGGCTTAGAAAACGAAACCTTCTGGTTTATAAAAATACATATTATACATGCATGCTTTTTACCGCAAAGTTTGGTTTACATGATTATTGTACTCAAAGATGAAAATTTTTCAAGATCAACGAAAACGAAATTTTCAATTTTTAGCAGCTTTTGAAATCTTCCAAATCATGAGATCATCCAAATTCAGAGAACAAATGTATTACAAAGTAATGAACTTTCTGCAGTGTGGTAATGTCCCATTATATTTAGTTATTTAAAATAGAGAAAGAAATGTTGCAAACAAACAAAACCCAACGATGTCTTTTAATTTCAAATCAAACCGAGATGTAGCAACATCCTCTCAAAACGCTTCAGTGGACAACGACAAGAAACACAAGAGATTCGTCCAACTTGAACTAATGCATAGTTGCTTCGTTTCCGTTTCATCTTTGTGTTAGACTTTCTCTGAAGATACCAAATCTAGATTGATTGACATTTTTGCAACTCGTCCTTTTTAAAGAACGGTGGCTCAAATAATAATGAATGCCATCAAGGGTACTTTTGTTATACAACCTTTCATTGGAACGTTGTCGCAGTCAACTAACTGAATATATACATAGTAATTTTGGCTGCAATGTCCATTCTTTATGCCCAAATAGTATTTGCTTTTAACGGCATTCAAGTGAAAATTGATATTTTCCTTCCATTCTGATGTGCAATCAACTACAATTAATTAACACGTGATTTTATATATTTAATAAAATATACTTGAATTTTAAGACAACAAACTGTCCTTACAATGAGAATCATAGTGTATATCTGCAATGTCATTAATTTCTATCCATTACTACAACCTTGCATAACAGCGAAAACAATGATTTAGAATTAGAGATAACATTTTGAATTAATGAGACTCGTTAACCATAATCATGGTCTATAAATGCTGTTTTAAAAATTAGGTGCAGCAAAAACCTTCGTAATTTGTAAATTGTGGACGAATGTTGTGTTCTAATGATCTACTCTGCATGCAGTCTCTGCTGCTGCTGCTGAAAAGCAGATTCGCTGATTGGATTAGATATACCGGTCCATAAGACGTAATTTTAAACTTGAGTACCGAAAACAATTTGTATACTTCGGAAAAGTGCCTTCGTCTAGTCTGGTTTGATAGAGCCAGGAAAACATTTCCGCATCTCTGCTGATTGAGTATGATATACATTATTAATGGGCAAGCGACAACTGGCGCAACGGTGAAAGACAGACAGAAAGACTTCTTTGCACGAACATCATATATGAGTATGAGTTGCATAACGTTTCCCTTGTCGAAACATATGGGTAGCTTGAAATGTCTTTTTACTGAGATGGCAAACATGAAAGTTTATGAGGACTAGCAAAACAAGAAAATGTAAATACAAACATCCGATCGAATCAACAGTAGTAGCACTTTGTTAGGTACTTAGACATTCCGGAGGGAGATATTTAACATGATTTTTAGATGAAGTACAGCTGTATCTACTGTAAAAATGTTGCCATACAGAGTTGTCACGGTTCATTCCCAAAAGGGTTCTGATTGCCGCTAATGGACACGAATGCAGACATTTTTTTGTTGATTGCAGTTACATAAAAAGTTTTCAGTTCTTCATCCAGCTCCCTTAACCCTTGTCTACCATCAAGTAAAAAAATGAAGAACTATATAATTTGCTTTGGTCATTGGTGGAACTTAATGTAAAGTGAATAAGGAAGAACCCAAGGTACTATATGTCATTTTCTTGTATGCAGGAAAAGAAGGATTTTAACCCAAAGTTTTTGACACAGTTCATTGTATGGAAAAAAATCTCTTTACCCACGGTTTTCAATACTTCCTCCATATTCCCTTATGAAAGCTTTCTCTAGAGCATGTCATGGCAAACATCTTGTGCCATGAGAAGCAAATTTCCTCTCTCCTTTCATGGCAGACTACATATACTGCACTATGCTTCGTACGGCTAACTGGAATTGGTTTACAACAGCGGTAGTTTTACATTTTACAAGCATACCTGATCGAGAACCGACTAAAACCAATAGTGAGAGAGAGAAGAAGTACCTAATCCACCTCACCCGAACTGCAATCTTCAATACAACATAATTGACCAAATACTTCATCTTGTTGCTACTGCGTACTTTTTTTACTAACTGTGTGTTGCTGTACAATCAGCAAACAAGTCTCACGACAACAATAAGCTCATATAAATTGACGACCGCTATCTTATACTTGTTATAATCCGAAATTTGATTCGCTCACTAGGGCCGGCTACACCTTATAGTTATTGCTACCGTATTCTTCTGACATTTCAAAAATCCCAAACGTCTACGTGACATAGAACTCCAAGTGATTGAAAATTGAGACAACGGTAATTTGGTGTTTCGTTAGTTCCGAGGTTGTATCATTATTTACCTTTACATATTATATGAATCAAAGAACACGCAGACACAGTTATCCTAATAATTTGTAAATGTTGAATACGGATTCCACTTCATTTCGTCTTATTAAGTGAGCATGTACAATGAATTTCCTTCAACAGTCCCCACAAAATGATTCAGAAAGCAATTTATTATGTTCCGAAATTCTTACAAGCAACACATTGTAAGTAGTGAAGCAGTATCATCACATTGTAATTTGCTTCCTCAACCTGGACACTCCCACTTCATTGTTTTAAGTCTGCTCTGCTCACACAACATCCTATTTGCATTTTTCATATTTTTTTTATATTGCAGATAGTTTTTTCTGATTGGAATTTGAGACTTTGAGTAATTGTGCAAATGGAGAATGGGAGACGGAAGCATGTAATGAAGTATTACTACGGTATAAGTATGATGTAATGCTGGGTGGCTACAAATAATCGCGCACTTAAGTCGCCCGAAGAAGTGCTTTTTCATACAAGAATGATAACGAAGATGAGGATATGATACGCTCATTTTGGTTCATAATGTCTTGCAACATAGATCATACATATATAACGTATCATTGTTCCCAAGCACTTCATTGTTATTATTATTGTTGGTGTTTGCAACTAGTTGAACCATGTAAACGACTGAACACTCGCCCAGATTTTTCTTCGCTCGATGAACTTGAAGACAAAAAACGGTTGCTTGTTCACTCAGAGTAAGGAACAACGGATGAGTTGATATTTGACGATGACGACGACTTCTCGTCAAATTTGACGAGACAAAACTTGTGAAAAATGCTTTCTTCTTCGATAAAAGCGAAAAATGAGGATGACGATGGAAAATGATGCATTACTAGTTATATACATCTGTAAAGGATGTACGGAGGAGGAAGGTCGTCGAACCTTTCATTCAACCATATAATAAAATAATAATATTTTGAAGCCTCCGTAGTAGGACGAGATGAACGTTCTACAAATGAATCCAAAGTCAAGTTCTTTTTTTTGCACTCTACTAATGCACTACGACAAGATGACATGCCAAACGTGCATATTCCGCACTCACGTTCACAGAAGATGAGAAATATAGAAAAAACGAGATCTTTATCTTGCTTTTAGTGAGAGCAGTACTGCATCGTTGTGTTTAATAAATCGTGAGCCTGCTTCGAGCATAGTGAGCATCACTTTCACGTACTGTTAAACGTTTTTAGCCAATCAGAGTGCAAAATTTGAAGCTGATCATAATGACATGCAAATGTGCCTACGGAGCTGAGTAATTTTACATGTGATGCTCATTCGAATTATTCTATGTGTTTCGAGGAGTGGTTGCAGCAATTCAGCTGTGCAGAATTGGCATAACTTTGTCCTCGTCAGTGTTGGGAATTTCATAGCAGCCTGTTCTCTTGAATAATAAAGGAAATTTTGTGAAGAACGGGGGTAGGAGCGGAACAAAACAACCATGGTTTGCATAATCACTTATTATTTTATCCAGCTGAATTGCTTTCCTTTTATGTGGAGCCAGAGAGTTCATTTATATATCCATGAGGGCATGGGCAAATATTTAGAATGAACCATGGATTCGAACCAGGATTCAATGAATTCGTAATTCGGAACCGGCACAATTGTATGAAAAATCTATATGATTTTGAAACGAATGCATATAAGCTTCATGTTTAAACGATGCATGTATATTTAGTCATTTGCGCTTCACATATCCATATTATGCTAGCCAGAAACAAGACTTCATGAGAAATACCCATTTTATAAAGATCCGTACAAATCTGTACAAGTACAAGTTATGTACCCAAAATGAAGAGAAGTCTCCCTTTGGTGAATGTAAAAATGGTTGACACATAAATAAAGACTTTAGCATACTCACAAAGTAAGATGGTTTGGAATATTTTTATAATTTATTTTATGACCGGCATAATATATTGCAGTAATGCATTGCATTGCAAATTGCAGTTGGTAAAGCTTTCTCCCTTCTCTTGTCGCTTCTGCTGTCTATATACTCCCAGAATACTAATTCAACACCAGACCAGTAACCGCATTATTAAAACATAAGAAGAGAACTTGTTTGCAATAATGTAAGCTTGTATATCACTTTTTTGGGCTCAATAATTACGGTTTAAGCAATTCTGATATAGTTGGTCAGAAACAAAGTAGCCGCAAACCTAATTTGCATGTAACATTAAACAGCTTGATCATCGCACAACGCTACTCATTTCGTTGGCAATTATAAACAGCAAAAATTTACAATTTAGGTACACGAGAGAAAACTAAAACGAAATAGTCTGCCAATAATTGTCATCACACAGGTAGTTTGTTAGATGAAACTTGGTTTATAAGCAGCAAAATATATGCTTTTACAGCTTTAAATCTCGACGCGTCCGTTGGGCGAGTTCTTGTCCTTTGCTACTTACTTACTTTTTGGCTCTTTCCCAACATAATTTCATTTCCTGCATTATTTGCAGTTTAAACACATTAACTTAATTTCATTATGAATCATTTAATGGATGTGCAGTCACTGTTCACTGTTGTTGAAACAAGTTTATCAAGAATATTGTTTGAAGGACATGTACCTGATTTACCAGTATTATCATTTTTGCTCATTCACTTTCCAACATTTTTAGCATTTATACTAAACAAAAGAAAACATGACCAACGGTAAAAGAGATTTAAGAGCTGTGTGATACTAGTAAATCATCTTTAAACGTGGAACACCATAGTCTCATTTAACTGATGATCCAGTTGACCTTTAGAGGATGCATCAAGTTTCTTTGAAGAACAACCAAGGTGAAGGCTACTAAAATACTAAAATGAATACTGTGTACTTTTCTTTTTGATTATGATGAACCAACCTTAAAACATTTGTTTATTTTATAAAAATCCTTTTATTTATAACCTTTGGAATCTCTGAGCTGTAATATACTTTGTTTGTTCCGATTTCGCATGCGTCTTACAAGCAGTCAGACTATTAAAACAGTTCTGGATGTCAAAGACGATTAGTTTTGCCTCTGCCAAAATTTAAACCAGCATCAGTATTCCAATCCCCATGTTACATTAACCGAATTACTGACTTTTACAACTGCTTTGTCACGTTTTGTCAAGAGCAAAATCTGCACAAAAGAACTAAGAAAAATGAAGCATGATTAAATCTGCATGTGAAAAGGACTCCACTACTACCTAAGGCTTACGAGAATACAAAATCTATTTTACATGATATTTGATACCAGCTTTAGCTATTATGTTCTAGCATAACATTGTAACACTGGCTTTCGTCTATTCACGACAAAAAGACTTTCGTTCCGGTGTATGAGCATCATTGACCAATTCAAACTAGGTGCATGAGAGTCTACCTGTGAACATCTCTGTATGCAAGCTATTGCAAACGAAATTCCAATTTCATCTACACACTCGGTCCGAATACACATGGTCGCATGTGTTGGTCATTGATCCTAAAACGGTAATAGAGAATCACCCTGTTAAATATTAATGAGGCTTCTCGCGAACCGGTATCTTCATTGCAATCTCTTTATGCTTTTCATGAGTCTTCCCATATGAAGCCCTCTTGTCAAACTTTGAGTGGATGCTAGAATGAATTAGTACGTAGTTAGTACGTCCCGCGTTTTTAGACCAAAATGGCAAGATGTGTAGCAAACTCTTCCGTAACCTACAATACGAGACTGATTTGCAGGCTGACTGAAGGCTTCATTATTCAGCAGTGACAGGATAGTACCAACTGCACACAACACTAATTGGTTCCAAGTAAAGGTATTGGAAACGTTCAATCATTTTCTTGATATTGCATGTCATGATAAAGCTCTTTTCAAAGAAGAATAGCTAATGCAAGTACATGGTTTAGTAGGAGAATATAACTATAGCATGTCTCTATATTTTTTTCCTTGTTTGCCAAAATAAAATTCGAATGATGATGATACGAGATACGATGACAATAGGCACATGTTAAGAATATAACAATCGTTAAAGACACATTTGCTTTGCGAGACAGACACCGTAGTATGGATGATGGCTGATTTATTATAGGGCTTTAAATTCCTTATTTACTCAAGAAATTATATTAGAGAAACGCTTTGGGCTTGGTAATATTCAAATCAAAGATGACTAACCAGAAGAAACTTCAGATCCGTCTCGCTTTATATAAATAAGCCTTCTCCGCTCCTTTGTTTTCGCCTTTCACTTACAGC
The DNA here is from genome assembly GCA_001718145.1 of Orchesella cincta. Lineage (NCBI taxonomy): Eukaryota > Metazoa > Arthropoda > Collembola > Entomobryomorpha > Orchesellidae > Orchesella > Orchesella cincta. The sequence goes on from LJIJ01000375.1 coordinate 113,312, forward strand.
AATCGACGGCACTTAACAAGCCTTAATACTAACACTGTCATTTCCAATAACATTCTTAATCAAAACATTCTGCCAACCAAGTTTTTCTAAGGAAAAACACACCCCATTCGATTGCATGACATAATATTTCCGACATGAAATTGAATACTCCACAAACTAATGGGTTGGACTGCAACAGTTTTTATTAAACTTTCATCGGTCTTGTTTATTATCTTCCGCGATGGTAGATAATTTAAAACAAAAATCCAAAACATCCGTGTTCACAAGCTGGTTGCTGACATGTCAAACTGAAGTGCTGTTAGCAGTTGCAAATATAATGCCACGCACATGCAGGCTAGAAGTAAACAATTAGGGTAAGTAAACTGAAAGATACCACGAACAATGCTTAATCCCGCATAAATTACGGACATCAATTTCCTTTTTGCGATTAACTCATTCACAAAGCCACGTTCCACCATTAACAAAACAAGTTGGAGACACGAATAAATGCTGAATTTTTATCCGTTGCAAGCCTGGAAACATCAAGGTATAGAATGGAAGTAGCAGTCCATGCAAGTATATTATGCATCCGCCACTACAAAACACTTTGCTTTTTACTTGTAGTAATAAGTTTCTGTCAGGTTTTCGTCGAAACGGACTCGTTCAAACAAAGGTAAATATATATGAGCAAGGTAAATTTGTCGCTGTTGTTTAGTACATATAAGAAATGAGTTTTTCACCCTCTTAGTTTTCAGCAGCTCATACTCTTCTTCGTCTTTCCCATAGCGTTTTCTGTCAACTCTTGCTGCTGATATATAATGAAAAAGTCACTTCCTCTCTCTCACTCGCTCTCTTGTTTTACTTAACAATTTTTGTCTTGTTGTGTGTGTACTCAAGTGGATGAGCCTTAAGTAATACGTACGTAAGTAATGTGCACTGAGGAACGATAAGAATCGTCAAGATTCAAGACACTCATAAAACTCGTGAACAGTTTTTATTATGAAAGTAGCAAGGTAGAGAGACGGTAAGTATGCAGGGATATTATGAGCTAACTTCGTGGGAATATGTGAGTTTCCAACCGCCATCATCTACATCAGTATATCGTCATCGTCAACATAATCGCCAACCACTAAACAACACTGCAGCAGCAACAACAAAACCGCTGGTTTTGTACAAAAAAACTCTCCTGGTTGAGAATGCACGAATTTATAATCCTCTCGTCTATACATACACAGCCACGTTACTCACTTGTCATAAGAAGTAAAATTGCTGGCAGAAATGTACTATGTATCTTCTTCAGCGATAATGCTATTTAGTGAGCTCAACCACGGCGAAACACCTTCTTGTTGTTGCTGCTCAAGCAAGAATGCTACCCAGAAGAGTTGTAATGATACCTATAACCTTGTATGTGTTTGAGTATGCAGCAGGCAAAAAAAAATCTTCAGGTGAAGTGAATGTTGAATGTAATCATAGAAATATGTTGTAGTAAAGTAATCGTAAGTACTAGTAGAAGGAGTCGTGTTGATTCATAAGTAAGAAGAAGCTACAGCTCAGTAGGTTGTGGGTTGTTGTGATACTGCTAACATACCTAGGGGAAACCTTGGGGAAACAGCTTTTGCTTACATTTGTGGACCAAACAAATGCAAATGTAAGTATCGATCACGCAGTCATTTAATATGCATGCATTTGGTGTTTCACCTAGTCGTACAAATATATTATTGTGACTCTGCTGCATCATAATGTAAGGTGTGAGTTAGTTATGAAGGGAGAAGTTTACTGCCTCCCCTAATATAATAATGAGACCCTTTCATTAGACTCACCTTTTTCTACTTTCCTGCTATCGGTCAATGAAAGTCATTACATTCCCTTGTTTAAATAACAAATGCAATGGTTCAAAATGCAAAATCTTTACAGCTTTCATTAACTTGTCGCCTTTGCCTCAGCTATTAGTTCTTACTTGAACACAATTTTAACTACAGAAGTCTCCAGTTAGATTTGGACCTGCTACTTTTGAACAAACAACGTCTGTGGCTACAGCATACTAAATTAGAGGACAAATGACATTGCCAAACCTTCTTAATCCCAAGTCGGGAAAATAGAACCTTCATCATCCGATCTGATGTAGTGCATATAATTACAAATCAAAAGGACATTTCTACCGAGTCCCTCACACCAAGGAGTGTTCAATATTTGTTTAGAAATGGACGCATGCATGCAAGCAAGCAATAAATTTGTTTTCATTTTCTGCAGCAAAGTATACCTACGTGTTTGCCTATACACAGAAGAACTACGGCCACACTGAGGTTCACGAAAGGAAAACGGGATCAAGTCTCTAACTTCTGTTCTGAATGAAGTTTAAACGCTTTCAGATGTAAGTATACCTACAAGTTTATTCGCTTCTTGATTCAAAACAAGCTAACTAAATAAATGATCCCATCTCCCTCTCCTGACGATACAGCATTGTCATCGTGAACAGTACATGAGTGATTAAAGTGCAGCCTGAATTCGAAGCCAATAGAACTCCTTAATGTATGCAATTCCAAATTCAACACAACCAAAAAACCAAGACCAAGTAACCATACAAAGAGAACCGACCCAGAAGATATGTTTTGATTTGCCATGTCTGCGACGAAACGTGGGTTTGATCTATAGAAATGATGCTTACATGTCAAACAGACGCTGCAAGATGCGATGTATGTTGTTATTGCATATAAAAATGTTGCATTGCTTCTTCAATCGTCACTTTATTACAGCGATATAATATTGCCTCAATTCAAACCAACAACAATACAGGCATGTAAATGACCAAAGGCGTTTCTATTGCTGTTTATAGTCATTGTTGTTCGTTTACAACTATTCATTACAGAACCTATGCACTACAACCTACAATGCAATATGATATGCATTCAACTGCATCATGAAAAACCAAACCGTATCTTTCGATTCTCTCATGTTGAAAAAAACCTCGAGCAATCATCCTACATTAAAGATTGAAATGAAAAGATGATGATGAACCAAAGTTACACATACGTACATAACGCATCGCAACACACACACGCTGTAAACACTGGTGTTGTGAACTGCTCGTTAGTTCATTGTCAGAGTTTGAAAGATTACGAAGGGGATGGGTGCGGCGTCCTTAAGTACCTATACGGACAGATTCACACAAGATTATAGGAATGCATATTACACTTGCTTGTGGTCACATGTGTGAAATACAGACTAACCAAGATTGGTTATACGGTGCTAGAAAGCAAACAACAAGACATGCTCATTTAGCTACTCTTCACAAATGTCTGATGATGACCAAACTTTTTAACGCTAGTAATAGAAGTCAACCGTCAGTCATCAGAAATATTAACGGGAACGATTTGTAGAAAACGAGGAATCCGCCTGTTTACCTTTCTATTTCTTAAATAGAAATAGAGTATTACAGTTTCACGGTGAGCTGTAAAAACGTACGTGCACGTGATAACGCGGCAATATATCAAACACAGGTAAAACCTTCGGATGCCTTTGGCTTCACCATATATATATATATATGGTAGCATGTAACAACTTACAAAATAATAGATTTCTATTGTCTTAAGGAATGGGCATTGTTTCGCCGACATCGTCGTCGCATCATCCGCACCATCATCATCACATCGTCATTACTAAAATTAATAGAATAATAGTTCATCTGAGGAAAGGCGAAAGAAGGTAATTGAGTCAGCCATTCTGCTGAGAAATTGGCATACTGACTAAAACCTTTGGCTTGATGGCACAGTTCAATGGACTTGTTAGGTATTATATTATTTCATCTTTCCTTGGGTTCACAGGACATTACATTATATGTCAGCAGAAGCATATCGCATACATGTAAGGCTTCGCCCACTTCCTGTGAATGATGGCTCACACAGTTATTGCTGTGTGTTATGTGTAGGTCATCGAAAACTAATCTCTAAAAAATGGCTTTCTCTGCAAATAACGATTGGGAGACAACGCAGTATTAATTAATGAAACCATATTATGCTCAAAGATCTGAAATGATCCGATCCGTATTAAAGGAAAATCTACACATAGCTTACTTTAAGCCTGTTTATAAGGTGTATCGAATGTGTTAGCTAATTACACAATAGAATCCTTTTTAAATCACGCTCATCAGCACAAAAATGGACACGACTAATAGGCATCAGGGACGGAATGTGCAATTTGGCAAATCCTAATAATATATCTACGATACATTTAACCACATCAATAATGGAATGAAGCCACTACAAGATAATGCAAGCATAATAATTATAGATCCACAAAACTAATTGTCCCCTTCAACGATCTAATTTTATTTTAGTAATGTAAAATCCCTTACAGCTACTAGTTATTTCTTAAAACTTAATGCTACAAGTCAACACATGTAATTCAATAATAAATTACCAATCGACTTTATGCACTAATTCTTATCATCTTCTTTGAGAGTACACAGCTCACCGCGTCAACATCAACATTACCTAACAAATAGATAAAGATGGGAATTTCTAGAAATGACTTACAAACACTTTCATTTATGCCTGTGTTTGTTGACAAAGTATATAGAAAATCCCCCAAAAGGATGAAGGAGCAGAGAGAAAGAGTTGAGATAAAGATATTCAATTACATATACAGACAACAAGACGACAACGCAACAGATTAGCATGTGAAAAACACTAGAAACGCGATGAATTACCAGATGAGATTAATATGCCTCCGCAACGAATGTATTGTACGTTGACTGTGCACTTACAACTTTTGCCTATCCCTTATACTTGAGAAATTCTTCTCTTCTCGTTCTCAAATTTCCATAAATTGCCTTCTCTCTTCGAATTCCTCGGTAGTAAGGTTCCCTTGTGTTTTTACATAATGTTTACGAAGAATGTATGTACATTGGCTTTTGAACAAAATGCTAAAGGTTCATGAGCTAGTCTACTAAAAAAAGGGATATATAGCAAAAGAAGATTCACAGATCTCCCAATGGCGCAGTAGTATTATCATCATAAATCTTGCATATAAAATGCAAGTTGTAGGTTATGGTGACCGTACAGCACACACGAAAGGGAAAGAAAACAACGTTAAATTTTAATGTAAACGGGAAAGTGAAGCTTGCTCACTTTTTCGTAAGTATACTTCAAATGATCAGCCATCAACTTGAGTGTTGGAGAGAAACTGGTAAAGTTCAACCTCAACCTCACCAGACAAGGCGAGGTGAGTGCGTTATGCTGCAAATTAGTACCAAAAACTTCAAGACATGTCCCATGCAGGCCATTTTGCTCTCACTTTCCTCTTGAATCTATCATCTCGCACTACACTCCCACTTCAAATAAATTTTACAATTCACCCAGTGACCTCAAAACAGCTACATCGACCGCGTAGAGTACAAATAATATACCTACATACTTGGAAACACGTAAACTTAATTATGCTTAAGAAAGAGTAGTTTTAATAGTACAGATGCCATACACATGTTGTGGCTTAAAGAAAGAACCTGTCATATGTCTACAACTTGCAGTCGCACATGTCTACGGCTCACAATTCGCATACATGTGCAGATTCACTCTCATTCCTACAAAAAATGTTACACTGATCAAGCTGGCAAAAGAGAAAAACAAAGTTTCAACCAAACTGAGTCTGACTGAGGCTGAAATTGAAAGTACGTGCGTCAATAGAGATGTGGACGATCGGTTGAACGTTATGCTAACGGCAACAAAAATGTATTGTCATCCTTTTACATTTAAGAAGTAAGTACAATCAATGAAAGTTGTAGTTTTTTTTGTCTTGTTATGATTTGTTATATTTTGAGCATATCTCCTCTGGTAGCTCGTCCAACACATTTTAAAAAGATGTTCCGAACTCGTTAGTTCCTCTTCAAGTGGTGTTAAAAGTAAATAAAAGGTTTTGCCTGAACACCACAACACAAAATGTACTTCAACTTGATTGAGGATTCATCATTCATCTGCTTTTCCTCTGCACGAATTGTGACCATTTTATATCCTGATCAACGTGAGAATGTTGTAGTGACTAAAATTGAAGTTCGGGCAGGATGACAGACATGCAAATGAGTAGAAGTCACATTCAACAATCAGAAATTTATTCAATAATAGCAATAATGAGTAAAAATGCAACTCTTAACACTTCTTTTCATTGTAAACGGCTTTCGCTCAAGAATGATTCGATTGTGTGCATTCCATATGAAACCATATAATAACTGCATGCATCTTGTGCCACAGGCAAATCTCGTTCCTCAAACAATTGCTGCAGACCTTAGAGGCTGACAAGAGTGACAAAAGAAATATTACGGTATAGCCAAAATGACTGGGTACCTACTATACAACTTTGTGACGGTATTGCAATGACTAGAAAAGGCAATGCAATTCTTAAAGAAGATTGAAATGAAGGTAATAATACGTGGTTGGTTGAAGAGCTACAATACAAAATATAATAAAGCTGTCAGATGGGCAAAGTATAAATAATAATAATTGAAGATTAAAGACTAAAAATAATTCATCTTCATTTTCTTTTTTTGCGTCCCCGAGTGCACGACTATGTTGAAACTAATAATGGAAAAATGAAATCTCGAAGGAATTACTAATCTGCAGTCCTACGTCGATCAATTTCCCACTGTATGACTATGCCGAATAATATGACGGAGCTTTCGTTGCGTGTGCGAGCATGTCAACTTTGCAATTTTGAAACATCAAGTTTTCTGGTCAAACATGAAATAGTATATAGGGAGATCAACTGTCAGTAATTTTTGGAGTCGAAATACAGTAAAGCATAGTGACTAAACAGCAAGCAACCAGAAACCAAAATATTATTACTCATGTGCATTTTCACTATCATCATATCATAATTTCAAAGAATAACACGCCTTCTTATCGAATTATGATGACACAGTGATGCATAAACAAACGCCAGGAGATTGTGACACACTTTAATTTCAATTTCTAAAACCTCCTTTGCAGAGCAAGACAAGCGAAAAGTCAACACTTTGTCGCAGTCTGATGAGTGGCCGGCTGACAACAATAAAAAAGAAGCCGGTTGAGTTGACTCATTGGCATTTAATTTGGCACCTATATTGATGAACCAATAATCACGAGCAAAAAAAGATCGATAAATATACAGCTTATGTTGGCCGTTAACGATAAGCATTGTGATTTTTTAGCCATCAACTATTGCGTCAACAGACGATAAGCTGTAAGATGGCAGTTTAATGTAATGCAACGAACTACTGAATACACATTCGAATTGAGCATTCAGAAGAGGAAATATTGATGTATCAATTTGAATTTAATGAGAAGAATCATCCTCTTAAATTATAAATCGAACCATTGCGTCATTACTTAATTACTCAATCGCACAGATTTTCATTTTAAGAAATAACCCGGACCTCATGTCTACCTGTAAGTGTCACCCATCCATAAAGTGCTCCTTAAAAGAACTAATGAAAAAAATCGTCGACAACTTTCTTGATCAATATTACATTAACTTGTGATAACTACTGTCATTGGCGATTTGTAATTGACTGAACGCACAGTCAGTCAGAGTGATGGTTCTCAGTAACTCGTTTTGTACATTTACTACACCCTGATTTATGGACTTGCAAATTACATTTGCAAATGAAGACTTAATGTGAGCTAAGAGTGAAGTGTAAACGTAAACGTTTGTCATTGCATTCGTAGAAGTGCATTCACCAGCATTAAAAAGGAATTGAAGATTAAATCGAGACAGGGAGGGTAGTCAAATGTTGAGAAATTGCTATATAAATGGAACGTAGTAATTACAATGATTTGAGATTTGAGTAATAATTAAATCTTCAGACTTTTAGCATCGAATTGTATACTATCTTGCCGATATTTGAGTACATAAAATGAAGCTCAATCGCCAAATGAGATAGGATAATGTTTAACATCTTATAACGTAATCACATTCTAATTTAGCGTTTAAATTCGCTTTTGGCTGCAGTTATTGAATGGGAATGAAAAAGTGAACTAGTTTTCCACCGAAACAGCAGGCTATATAACTACTATTTAAAAAACCAACTACTGATAGAAGTTAAATGAGCTTCAGCGGAGCGTTAAAAATGTGAAATGTACAAATTCTTCAATGTTATGTGAATGGAATGGACTGATTATGTTTTGAGATGAGGATAATATTAAAATACACACAATGCAGGAGTCTTGCTACTGATTCAGATTAGTGGGCCAACCGACTTGTTTCAAGCTGAGGCAGGTGAACGTAAATCCATGGTACTACCACTGCAAATGCAAACGTAAACAGTGCTAACAGCATAACGGCATTTGTAGTAGGTAGTAGTGGTTAATAATGATACGATGAAAAAAACTAGAAGAGCCAACAATGATGATTCTGTTGTTTCTTTAGCTGATGGGCAAGTCTTAACATCAATACCACCGCACCGCTTTTCAAGAATGTAATAAACAATAAACCACAGTGGAATTGCATCGCATTTTATTACAAACGTGCTTCATTCATTCATTCATACCACCGCATATATATGATGCGCATAAAGTGCGTTTGCATTGTATACATACACATTGATTTGTGTGTTGATTCATTCAGCATTTAGTTGGCTGAGTCAATGACGCTGATTAAAAACCAGAATTTACAAAACTCCTCACTTATTTTTTAGTTCGCCATTTTTCGTATATTACACTGCTACAACGAAATAAATTTGCACACAAACATAAAGGCTTATAAATTGATCTAGCCTTTGGCATCATAAGAAAATTTTAAAGCTCTCCTCTACTGTTTAAGTGTTTTCCTTATAAGAAAATCTCCCAAAGGATAGCACAGAAACGGATGCCTATATAGTACTGATTTTCAGAGGTCGGCAATTTGATCTTTAACCTTGCGCTGTCAAAAAGAAGAACAAGTCAGCAACTGCTATTCGAAATAATGATGAACAGTAGTCTTCCTTTATTGTTGACTATTTCATCTCCAAAATTTGTCAATAGCAGCACGCTTGATAGCGTTGCAAAACCCAACCTGCGATACAATAATAACGCGATGCAATTCCTGTGTTGATACACAGAATCATAATGCACCTTACAGATTGTTCATGCATGGTCTGTACTTGTGCTGCACAAAAGACTACAATTATAATGTAGATGTCTTTTTTTCATTTACTCATGTTTCGAAATAGTGGCTTGACAAGAGTAGCTAAAGAATATTATTATTGGAGATTATAGTAATTGCAATTGAAATCGAAATCATGTTTGTAAACGCAATGCAGTGTTGCTTGAAGCTGAATTTTATTATGATAATTAAAGATGTACAGAACGTGACGTGACCACATATACAAAAAAAAGCGTTGATAGATTTGTTGTATTCATTTTATACCTTCTATTGCGTTTCAAAAGACAATCTAACAATTTAATGCTTCATAAATTATCAAATTCTTTCTTCGTAGTTTTTCTTTTCAAATGAAACCACTACTCTTTTGACCCCAATAGCATGAAAAGAAATGCAAGTTGTTAAGATCAAGAATATAAGATAATATACAGAATATTGAGATGTTATGTCCCTTCATGATGAGATATACATAGTGGACATTAATCAAATTGTGAAAAATAAGATAGTAAAATATCCTAAATATCCTCTATTCCGACACATTTTTTTCCACTTCAATTTACTTCAACAGTGATAATATTATAATGCTCGGGATTTAGATTTCCACAACATAGCTCAAATGTAACGACAATTATTTTTTAAAATTCATAATTTGTTTCTAAAATTGATACTGTATATTTTTGAGTTTTTATTTTAGAACTTCAGTTAACCGCTCTGGGAAGCAAATAAGAACATCTTTAGTGACAACCAAGAGAATTGTTGTGCCACACAAGTAGCAAAGCAAGTTGTAATCAATACAAAAGTCACAACAGCAATAGTAGCATCAAATTCCCATTTGCCAAAGGTAAAACCAGTTTTACGTCATGCGTCGCATTCTGAAAACACAGCAACAAAGTACGTTTGCAAGGAGAGTATGTGGTTTCCTTGAGCTAAATCAAGAACTCTTTATGCCCCTATATGGCTCCTGCAAACTATATTGCTAAAAGAAACCACACACAAATTTTTAACCTAAAAAGATACTAGAAAGGAGAAAGTGATGCGATGACTCTTTGCTAAGCAGCGTGTGCTGAAGAGAGTGCTAATGTGTCTGTTGTTCTTTTGTTGACAATTCCTATTTTTCCCATTAAACCACCTTTTATTTATAATGACGCAATAATGAGAGTGCTTGTTGGCAGGTAGCAATTTCCACAAAATACTCAATGATTTTGTGTAAAGTGACTCGTTTTCAATCCATAAAGCAACCACATTAACCACCACCGGAAGTGTAGATGTTCAGGTCTTTAAAGCGCCATTCAAACAATGTCATTGTAGTGCGTATTTTTTGTGAACTAGCAACTTGTTGTGTGCTTATTTTTCTATAATGTCCATTCGGGGAAAGATAAGGTGACTTATTCATTAATTTTTACACTAATCGATTGCTTTCTTATAACAAGAATCTCTCTGTTAAATGATGCATAATGTTTCCTACATCTTATGGCTTTCATACAAAAAAGCAGAAGTAAACAGTATCACCCCAACAAAAAACCGGTAAACCCCAAATAGCTGAATCAGAATTTATCAGAAATGAATTTCAAATCTTCGGGGTTGTCATACAAGATTCACACTAACAAATTACACATCGTATTCTAATGGAGCCAATTGATGATTGAGACAATAAGTCATGTTAATGTTTCAAAATATTTCACCTTTGTTACATGAGTTATGAAACAATTCCCCCCTTACTACTTTTAGTAACCCCGAAAAAGCATTCGTTCGTTACGCATCACGTCAAGTACATACTTAAAATCTGTGCGTAAGCTTAACTCGATTGTACTTCACCACAAGACCACTTTAATGATAATCTGCAGGTTTACGCGATATTGGAGTACTATTTGGAAGGAGGCTAAGAGTACGCTACCAGCTTAAGCTAGTAGCAGCTTGCAAGCACTACACTCGTTTTGTTTCCAAAAGTGGAGATGTACTATGAAAAACACAGAAAACTTTACCGTTTTAATGGATAGCCTAAATTAATCATCCAGAGGAATAGTTAGACATTTCAGGCAGATACAAATGTTTGTAAGAAGAAAGTTAGTTCAACCCATTTCGAGCATATATATTCATTTGAATTAATCAATAGACTCATAGTTTCTACTGCAATACAAGTAAGTTTATGCACAACAGCACAAAAACAATGATGAATGAGAATTGGGTTTTTAAAACAAAACGGACCACCCAATGAAACCCCTTAATAATCATGCGTAGTATCATTCACTGCATTTCTGCGAAAGCAATTATGAATTAGGATAGTTTAAAACGAATTTAACGGGATGCCTATTTATGATGACAGGAAGGGAAAATGCTGACTTCGCCTCAACACTGCTATCGTAATGCCTGAACTAAATTCAAAGAACTCAAGGCAATAGAGAAGATAAAAATATTTGAGCATGGCATCATCCTTCAAGAATTCTCTAAAAAATTCGCCAGAGGCCCGAAAGAGCTAAGGTAGCTCAGCTACCTCATAAATTATTAAAAGAAAATCATCGTTACTGTAAAGACGACAATCATTGATTCAAAATGTAATTATGATGATTAGACGAAATTATAGAAAGAGTCTTCGACGAAGACGAAACCCGCTGATTTCACTGCATCATATTATTGTGAGTCACTGTCACTGTAGCAGTATGTCAACTTGCTTCAAGGAATAAAAATAAAGTCATTTTCGGATGAAGCCATTGAGACAAAAGCATATTTATGCTAACAACCATGCAGAGCAAAACCAAGAGGCATTTCAAACTACCAGTGCAACATACATACCAAGAATTTCTGGTGTACTAGATACACACGTAGCTATATATGCCCATTGGGGAAGATGCCATGCGAGTTTCTTGCAATGTGTTGGAATCTTTAGCATTTATTAGCACATTCTATCCGTTTTTTCAGTTCCGTAAAGTCTGCTCTTCTGATGCTAAATTTTTTAAAGGTGTGAATGGAATAAAATCTCACAGAGACATAAATTCAACCTGAGAAGAAAAAGTTTTACGCAAATTGCAAAGTGTTATGTTTGTAAAATTGACATATTATTCGATCGTGTCTTGTTTATCATACTTGGTATACCAAATAAACGCTATTTTGATTTACATCAATGTTTTTGAAAGGTCAATTCATTATGAGATTTTCAACTTTTTGGGAAAAATGGTGTACATACAAGCAAGTCCAAACCTCATAGATTTATGTTAAGCTTGAATAAAAGCTATTAAGACTTTTGGGAGCACACTAAGGTACAAATAAACAAAGTTCCACCTCAGTCAACTGTACAAGCATAAGATAACAGCGAGTTCCTTTTGATGTTCCTTACATGATTATTACAGAGCAATGAAAAATTTAGTCAAAATAGGCATACAGGTCTGTGCATCCTGGGCTTTTCACCATCAATACGAGTGCAATTATTGTGTAGAAGTACTTGAAGGTGTTTGTAAGCCAACCAGCTTGGAAGGAGAAAGTAGATATGAAGTTTGTAATAATTGGATGCTTCATATACACACTTCTATTTCTTTTGTCTTATTGCGTCTTATTTGTTATTACTAGCTGAAGTCAAGGTAAGCCAAAATCCAGAAATAAAAAGGGAAGACGCAATTTCAACTCACAATGTCCTTCTACATGAACTTGCAATGTTCTGCTCCCTTGCTTTCGTTCTCCAAGGTCATACAAGGAACTTGCACTAATTGGAATTTCTAGGTGCACATGCCTACTTTACTTAGAACTTATGAAATAATATGTGAAAAAAAAGATGCAGATTGAAGAACATTTTTTGGGCGCGTAGATTAAACAGCAGGTTTTTTATTTAAAGACAATCTACTGGAACTGTACAACTCACCAGTCTGAATGTTTTGCTGGACTGGTGTTTTGGCATAGAATATTAGGACTGAAGTGAATTTAGAATTTAGAATTTAGGAAGCTGCAGCAGTAGATTGTCTTTAAGTAAAAAAAACTCTGTTTAATCTACGCCAAAAATGTTCTTCATATCTCATCCTTTTTTTCAATATTATTTTCATAAGTTCTAAGTAAAGTAGGCATGCTGCACTAGAAATTCCATTAGTGCAAGTTCCTTGTATGACCTTGGCGAGAACGAAAGCAAGTGAGCAGAACATTGCAAGTTCATGTAGAAGGACATTGTGAGTTGAAATTGCGTCTTCCCTATTTATTTCTGGATTTTTGGCTTACCTTGACTTCAGCTAGTGATAACAAATAGGACGCAATAAGACAAAAGAAGTAGAAGTATGTATGTATATGAAGCATCCAATTATTACAAACTTCCTATCTACTTTCTCCTTCAACTGGTTGGCTTACAAAAACCTTTCAAGTACTTCTCACACAATAATTGCACTAGTATGATGGTGAAAAGCCCAGGATACACAGACCTGTATGCCTATTTTGACTAAATTTTTCATTGCTCTGTAATAATCATGTAAGGAACATCGAACAGGAACTCGTTGTTATCTCATGCTTGTACTGTTGACTGAGGTGGAACTTTGTTTATTTGTGCCTTAGTGTGCTCCCAAAAGTCTTAATAGCTTTTATTTGATCTTAACATAAATCTATGCAGGTTTGGACTTGTTTGTATGTACACCACTTTTCCCAAAAAGTTGAAAATCTCATAATAAATCGACCTTTCAAAAACATTGATTGTAAAATCAAAATAGCGTTTATTTGGGATAACAAGTAAGATAAACAAGACACGATCGAATAATATGCTCAATTTTACAAACATCAACACTTTGCAATTTGGCGTAAAACTATTTCTTCTCAGGTTGAATTATGTCCCTGTGAGATTTTTATTCATTTCACGCCTTTAAAAAATTTAGCGATTAGAGCAGGCTTTACAAGACGATAACGGATAGAATGTGCTAATAAATGCTAAAGATTCCACACATTAAACAATTGCAAGAAACTCGCATGGCATCTTCCCCAATGGCGCATATATAGCCTACGTGTGTATATCTGGTACACCAGAAAATTCTTGGTATGTATTATTTGCCACTGGTAGTTTGGAATGCTCTTGGTTTTGCTCTGCATGGTTGTTAGCATAAAGATGCTTTTGTCTCAATGGCCTTCATCCGAAAATGACTTTATTTTTATTCCTTGAAATGCAATGTTGACATACTGCTACAGTGACAGTGACTCACAATAATATGATGCAGTGAAATCAGCGGGTTTCGTCTTCGTCGAAGACTCTTTCTATAATTTCGTCTAATCATCATAATTACATTTTGAATCAATGATTGTCGTCTTTACAGTAACGATGATTTTCTTTTAATAATTTATGAGGTAGCTGAGCTACCTTAGCTCTTTCGGGCCTCTGGCGAATTTTTTTAGAGAATTCTTGAAGGATGATGCCATGCTCAAAATATTTTTATCTTCTTTATTGCCTGAGTTCTTTGAATTTTAGTTCAGCATTACGATAGCAATGTTGAGGCGAAGTCAGCATTTCCCCTCCTGTCATCATAAATAGGCATCCGTTAAATTCGTTTTTAAACTATCCTAATTCATAATTGCTTTCGCTAGAAATGCAGCGAATGCATACTACGCATGATTATTAAGGGGTTTCATTGGTGCGTCCGTTTTGTTTTTGACACCCAATTCTCAATTCATCATTGTTTTTGTGCTGTTGTGCATAAACTTACTTGTATTGCCAGTAGAAACGATGAGTCTATTGATTAATTCAAATGAATATATATGCTCGAAATGGGTTGAACTAACTTTCTTCTTACAACATTTGAATCTGCCCTGAAATGTCTAACTATTCCCCTGGATGATTAATGTAGGTTTGTCCCATTAAAACGGGTTAAAGTTTTCTGTGTTTTTCATAGTACATCTTCACTTTTTGGAAACAAACGAGTGTAGTGCTTGCAAGCTTCTACTAGCTTAAGCTGGGTAGCGTACTCTTAGCCCCCTTCCAAATTGTACTCCAATATCGCGTAAACCTGCAGATTATCATTAAAGTGGTCTTGTGGTGAAGTACAATCGAGTTAAGCTTACGCACAGATTTTAAGTATGTACTTGACGTGATGCGTGCGACGAACGAATGCTTTTTCGGGGTTACTAAAAGTAGTAAGGGGGAATTGTTTCATAACTCGTGTAACAAGGTGAAATATTTTGAAAACATTAACATGACTTGTTGTCTCAATCATCAATTGGCCTCCATTAGAATACGAGCGCTGTAATTTGTTAGCGTGAATCTTGCTATGACAACCCCGAAGATTTGAAATTCATTTCTGATTCAGTTATTTGGGCGTTACCGGTTTTTTGTTGGGGTGATACTGTTTACTTCTGCTTTTTTTTTGCATGAAAGCCATAAGATGTAGGAAACATTATGCATCATTTAACTGAAAGATTTCTTGTCATAAGAAAGCAATCGATTAGTGTAAAAATTAATGAATAAGCCACTTTTATCTTTCCCGAATGGACATTATAGAAAAATAAGCACACAACACTAAGTTGCTAGTTCACAAAAAATACGCACGTACAATGACATTGTTTGATGGCGCTTTAAAGACCTGAACATCTACACTTCCGGTGGTGGTTAATGTGGCTTGCTTTATGGATTGAAAACGAGTCACTTTTACACAAAAATCATGAGTATTTTGTGGAAATTGGCTACCTGCCAACAAGCACTCTCATTATTGCCGTCATTATAAATAAAGGGTGGTTTAATGGGAAAAAATAGGAATTGTCAACAAAAGAACAACAGACACATTAGCACTCTCTTCAGCACACGCCGCTGTCCTTAGCAAAGAGTCATCGCAATCACTTTCTCCTTTCTAGTATCTTTTTAGGTTAAAAATTTGTGCTGTGCGTTTCTTTTAGCAATATAGTTTGCAGGGAGCCATATAGGGGCATAAAGACTTCTTGATTTAGCTCAAGAAAACCACATACTCTCCTTGCCAAAACGTACTTTGTTGCTGTGTTTTCAGAATGCGGACGCATGACGCTAAAACTGCGTTTACCTTTGGCAAATGGGAATTTTTGAGCTACTATTGCTGTTGTGATGTATTTGATTACAAACTTGCTTTGCTACTTGCTGTGGCCCACAACAATTCTCTTGGTTGTCACTAAAGATGTTCTTATTTGCTTCCCAGAGCGGTTAACTGAAGTTCTAAATAAAACTCAAAAATATATAGTATCAACTTTTAGAAAAAATTACGAATTATGAACTATCAACAATAATTGTCGTTACATTTGAGCTATTTGAGTTATGTTGTGGAAATCTAAATCCCGAGCATTATAATATTATCACTGTTGGCAGTAAATTGAAGTGGAAAAAATGTGTTCGGAATAGAGGATGTTTAGGATATTTTACTATCTGATTATCACAATTGATTAATGTCCACTTATATATATCATCATGAAAGGACATGACATCCTCAATATTCTGTATATTTCATGATCTTAACAACTTACATTTCTTTTCATGCTATTGGGGTCAAAAAGAGTAGTGGTTTCATATGGAAAAGAAAAGCCTACGAAGAAAGAATTTGATAATTTATGAAGCCATTAAATTTTAGATTGTCTTTTGAAACGCAAAATAGAGTAATAAAAATGAATACAACAAATCTATCAACGCTTTTTGTATA